>JAOXJP010235448.1:0-10014 GCA_025762735.1 Platanus orientalis | reverse complement strand
TGTATAAGAGACAGCTTCAAACTAATAAACGTCAGCGGAAATAAACCGACTAAAGACATAAATCGAATCATCAACCGTTACTACCACTACTAGAGGCACAGCATGTTGTGTGTTTTCTTTATCATGATTTTTTTTAGGGACTTGGATCTTAGGATGTATTGTTTTCCTTTTTTTTTTTCAAGTACATGTTTATTAATTTTTGTTTTGCAAGTTTTAATTATTTTCAAATACCAATGATAATCATGTTAATAACATAAGTCAGTCAGCATGATTGAGACAAAGGTTACTTGTCTTGATACTTATAAAGTTCTTGTATTTTGTAACCATGGAAAGTGATAATTCGCAAAGTATCTCTTAAGTCAAATCACAGCCCAAAGTCTCAAGAATATCCAACACAAGATCATCAGGGAAAGCCTTTATTGTGGTCCTGCCATCCCTTCACCAAGGGGGAATACAAGCTCAACTACTTCCCCAAGCGGCGTACTTGTCAATCCCTCCCATTGATCCAGTTCTTCTCCATCCGTTTCTAATTGCACCTCTAGTAGTGTCCTTAAACTATCTCCACTTCGATCTTGAATTACGTCCCCAGAAGGCAACTTTAGAGAAGATGAGTCGGTAACCCAATGAAAGTATAAAAGATTATGTCCTCCATTAGAGACGAGTTACAATTAGCCAAAATGAGTCAGAGAGGATGACGAAGTGATGGAAATAAACTTGTTTTGACATTTCAAATCATTTTCAAGACTTAAACTTGTTCTGTTTTCCAAACTGATGTTTAGTCACATCATTAAAAAGACCGGTGGCAACTCCTAATCATGTGAGATTTTTCCTGCGACAATTAAATCTCTTTCCAAAGGGATTTATCCGTCGTGCAAAAATCGAGGCCCACATTATGAAACTACTTCAACGCTTTAGAATGCAGGATACTCCACTTACTAATCACTTTAAACATTCAACAGACTTGTCACCATAGATTAAGGAGGAGAAGTATACGTCTCATGTTTCGTATGCTAGTGCAGTTGGGAGCCTCATGTATGCCACGATTTGCACTTGTTCAGATAGTTCACATGCTGTTAGGGTTGTGAATATATGAAACATCTTCGGAAGGTATACTGGCAGACAGTGAATTGGATACTTTGGTATTTGAGAAGTACTGTAGATATTGATTTGGTGTTTGATAAAACTAGTGGACCTAATGGTTGTGTAGTTGGATTTGTAGATTTTGATTATGTAGGTGATCATGATAAGAGGTCTTTGACAGATTATGTCTCCACTCTTGCGGGTTGTGCGGTCAGTTGGAATGTAACATTATAGGCTACAGTTGTTTTGTATATTATCGAGGGAAAGAGTATATAGTAGTGACTGAGGCAGTGAAGGAGGCTATTTGATTGAGGGAGTTGCTTGGTGAACTGGGACTGAAACATGGTTTGACTATTGTATATTGTGACAATCAAAGTGCTATACATTTTACTAGAAATCAAATGTATCATGAGGGAACCAGGCACATTGATGTTAGATATCACTTTATTCGTGAGATCATCTCACAAAGCCAGATCATAGTTAAGAAGATTGGCATAGCAGATAATCCAACACACATGATAACCAAGCAATTTCCTAAATTCAAGTTCAAGCATTGCTTGGACTTAATTGGTCTTTGCAGTATTTAAGAGTTACCCTTCAAGGTTTTGTGGAGAAGATGGGAGAAGAGTTCTTGTAATACAGAGCTTGAAGATTTCAAGCCAAGGTGGAGATTTGTAGGGAAAGTGTCTCGAATTCAACCTGAGATGCAACCTAAGTGTGCAATTTGGAGAAAAATCCAAATGTCCCATCCCGACCCCAACGGAGAATTGGGTTTTTCGTGCTTTGACACACTCAAGATTTAAATATCAAATTTCGGTCAAATCACAATCACTTTTGGGGCTATGATATGATTGTTCAGACCGTAGAGATATTTAGAGCTGTAGAAAATTTTCTCTGCATTTTGGGTGCTGATGCAATGCGTTGCTTCCAGAGGACATCCTAGTTAATTAACCCTTGCACATTTCTCTCTACACTCAACGCATTGCTTATTGGGAATGCCGTAGCATAAGGCTGAAAATATGAATTCTCAGGCTGCATGTTTAAACAATTTTTTGAAAGGATTTATGTCGAACATCAACCTAACACAACCTCCCCCTTTATCTGAGCTTAGGACAGGCATTGTAAAAACTCTAGCGGATATGTTCACCCATATTGTCATTGGAACATCTATACATATTTGAAGTTCATCTCACCAAAACTGCTTTTTATGGGGCTTGTTGAAATTTCAAAATCAATTGTGCACATTGAACAAACACAGTGTAATAGTTTTCTATTGTAATTGTGAGTGTTCCTTCCAATATGGGATGTGTCATGACTCATGAGTGTAGAACCATAATACATGTAAAAGCTCTTGGTGGGTAAATGCGTACAAGCTAGGCTATCTAGATCATCATGTGCTGTATCCAACAATGCCTGTGAGCATCTACAATATTAATAGCACAAAGTCAAGATCATAAATATTCCAATCAACTACATAATTTTATTCCAATTAATCACCTATCATCAATAAATGGGAGGAGAAGATGATATTATGAAAACCCAGAAGCAAACAGGTGGCGGCTGGTAAGGCCTTCAATGACGTTTGGAAATCCCACATGGGAGCTCTTTGTTGGTGTATCTGAAGAAAGGAGAGGAATAGGAGGATCTTTGAGGACAAGGGTCTCTCGCAAGGGGCTCAGTCTTTTCTAGTTTACAATACTATTAGGGAGTGGTGTTCTGTAGATGTGATTTTGGAATGTTGTTTTGTTTTGCCTTGTTGTAGTTTGCTTTCTGTTTCTTTGCTCTGTATTCTCATCTTCTAGGTGACTCTTGTTTTTTCTTACAAATAAAATAAAGAAAGAAAGAAAATGATAAAACATCACTTACTCGCCATTGTCCAAGACAATTCCAGAGTGCAGTAAACTCATTAGGCCCTGTAACAAGAAAAGAGTCGAAATTAATATCGGGAGAGAACACCTTGCGTCAAACAAGCATATAGATTTATACCCAGGATCTATAATCGCTATGGGTTACTTTTCTATTTGTATTGACGAAAACCCACATCAAATTACATTGAAACATATTCTAATTCGAACTGTAAACCAAAGAGGAAAACTCTATATCCGGGTATTGGCACTACATTCAAATTTGTTAAAAAAAAAAAAGGAGGCCCAAAATAAGAAAAACACAATTCAAACAAACAAAAAATTTTCAAAATCATATGAAATTTCAGGAATGGAAAGACAAGATATCTCACCAATCTTCAAAGGGTCATTCGGATTCTTGAAAAGAAACATAAGCAACCGAATTGTTCCAATACTAAACTTCTGATAACCCGAAGAAAGAGCCTGTTGCAACTCCAACTCATCGATAAACCCACTTCGATCCCTATCGACCATCTGAAAGCTTCTAATAATGTCCGGGTGCGTCCCCGGCGGAAAATATCCCCCGTAGTTGGGAACTGAAGAATACCCATAAGAGGAAGACTGCCCAAAGGGTTGTTGTGAAGAGGATAATGACTGCCCGTAATACCTTGGCGCAGAGGATTGCTCTTGCGCATTAGAATCGGGCAGAGCAGGTGCAGAAGGTGCATAGTTTTGAGAGGAGTATCTGTTAAAGTCAGCCATTGTTGATTAGAATAAAACTGAGAGCAGATAAGTTCAGGGGTGAAGGGAAGATGCAATCTAGAGTTAGTCGCGTTAGGGTTTCAGGGGGGAGAAAAAAATTATAATAAAGTCTATAATGGCGGTTCTATTATTTGGAGTTTCTGTGTTTGGAAATGTTTGTCGAGAGCCGGATGGTGTAACGTGACCGCCACAAAAGGGGTAGGGACGAGAAGGCCGGCTCTTGAGGTCTACGTGGGAAGCTTCGCTTTGACGTGTCAAGCAGAGGATATCAGGGTCAGTGTGTATTGCCAATTGGCTTTCCCACTTTGGGGTTCACATCACCTGCGACGTCGCACAAAGAGGGTCAGCGCAGCTGATATTCCCCCCATTTTGGTTGGCTGGATTAGCAGCAGCACACGGCACCAGTGCTGAAGCGATTTTCTGCACCAAAAAAGCGTACAGCGACCTTCAACCGTCAAGTGCCAGGTGGTGTTGCGTAACAGATGGCGGAAAAAAAGCAAACTAAATCGTATGCGCCATGGGGTCACATCACCTGCACCGACCCTCTTTGTGTGATGTCGTTAGACGAGACACAAGGGGGTATCATTTCACTTTTCGGAGATGTCACATCACCCCCAAAAATTGAAATGATACTTCCCCTCTGTCTTGTCTCACGACGTCGCACAAAGAGGGTCGGCGCAGGTGATATTCCCCCATGCGGCATGCCCCCTGATGGGACACTCGGGGGCGGAATCAATTCACTTTTTGGAGGCTTTTGATTCCCCCTCTTGAGTGTCCCATCAGGGAGGGGTGTCGCACTTGATATCAAACCAACTAGAACATTTCACATCTTGTGCTTAGTTTTGATTAGGGGTGTCAACGAGCCAACTGTTTGAGCTCCACATGAGGTTTGGTTCATGTCTTGACAAAATTTAAATTGTTTCAAATGAATGTTATGAGTGTTTTATTGAATGGTATGTTCAAGAAAAAGTATATGTAGAGCAATTCATAGACCTAATCATATATATAATATATATAGGTTCAAAAAGGCCTTGGGTGCTGAACTTAACCTTGGCTCAAACTCATAAAGTCAGTTTTTGTTTATCAGCCATAGATAGAAAAAAAAAAAAAAAAATCCATTAACTTAATTTGTCTTATTTAAACATTGTTATTATCATTATATATATATATATATATATATATATATATATATAAACTAAGCTCGGCTTGACAAGTTTAAAACAAGTCTCAGCCTCAGCTCATTTTTTTTATCGCGTGTCACCCAACACCTAATACTTAATGGTCGTTGCACATTTTTTCACTGTAAAAAATCCACTTTGAACCAACATGGATGGGTTTGGGTCTTTTAGGTTAACAGTTGTGGATGTGCCAATTCATGACCCAACACGCCAATTACTCAAGGTGGGATTTGGTAGGACAACTTATAGAGTAAATAAAGTAAGAATGATATTAGGGTTGACACATCAGCACTAAAAAAGTGATATTCACTTTTTGGGGGAATGCTTTTCACTTTTTGGCACTAATGTGTCGGCCCTCATGTCATTCTTACTTTGGGATTTTTCCCAAATCGATTCAAAGTTTTGGCAAATTTGCCAAATAACAAGGTAAAATAAATTATTTACGAAATTGGCATTTTTAGGGGTAAAATTGTAATAAAAAAATAAGTTATCAGTTTTAAATTTTTTTTTTGTTCCCAGGTTACACATCTGTAAGAAAACCTGAAACCAGCAAGTAGAGATTGCTGTCTTCGTCTCTATCTTCTTTTTTAAAATTAGCCTCAGTATGACTAGTTTAAATCCAATCTTTTTTAGACTATTGAGTCTTGCAAAGCACACAGGCTAGAACTTGCAATTCTTTCTTTAGAGCTTAAGACCAATGAAGCTTCTGCCACACAACACACAAAGAAAGATATAGCACCATGCACGGATTAAACTCTCAGTCCACTTGTTCTCAGTGCAACGAATTATCAAGCATCTCAGGCTTCTCAGTCATCGAACAAGATAGATCGGCAAAGAGAGAGAGAGAGAGAGAGAGAGGCCCTATTAGGTATCCTTAACGTTTCAGAACACTGTAAGCTTCACTTGTAAAAGGGTCAAGAGTAAGGCTATCAATGAGCCGAGTCTGACTTTGTTTTAAGCTCATAGAGTTAAGGTTCCAGCCACTGACATGGAGTGGCAGTTCCATAGACCCCACGTTGTTGAAGAATGCAAAAGGGAGGGAGAAGCGAGGAGACGGAGAATGCTGAAGATGTAATGAGATTATGTTTCTTAACATTAGCATAAGGGTTAAAAAAGTAATTAGCCATCACTAAAAACCAATTTCGTAAATAATTTTTTTTACCTCATTATTTGGCAAATTTGCCAAAACTTTGAACCGGTTTGGGAAAAATCCCTTCTTACTTTACTCTCTAAATTGTGTTACCGAATCTAGAGTGGCGGAGATAGGTTGTGTGGACCATTTGGTTGTAGAGGTCAGATGAGAGACTTTTGTTTTTGTTTTTTTCTAAAGCTAAAAATATGAGAGAGTTGTACCAATTAGGTTGACAAAATGCTAGAATACTGCTCACAAAAGTGTAAGAACAGAAGAAAACATGTTTTTGAGTATCAACTTAATTTCAAGAAAAAAATTAAAATCAAAGCGGAAACAAAAACAAGGAATGCATTGCCTGTTTCTAGAATTTTATTTTGAATTAGAGAATCCATAATAAATCAAATCTCTCTAAATAGAATTTGAACCAACGACAGGTCTAATAACTGTCAACCAATTTATCAATAAGTTATAAAAATTGTTGTTTTAGACTGTATTTGTAAAAGCGGTGGTTTTATTTCTTTTGCATTCTATCTTATATTTATGTTATGCACGACTAGGCCTCCATATCGATTGAAGAAAATGCATCATCATTATCATATTAGAGGGCTTGGAACTATGTCAATTAAAAGGATTTAAAAGGGCATTACAAAGTAAGGTTCAAAATGTTGATTTTGATGGGTATTTCACTTAAGATTTGTGGAAATTTCAGGAAAATTTCACTAAATTGTTTTGAAATAATGAAAAAACTGTAAACATTTACTATTGTGAAAATTTCAATCTATGTTAAGAATGATTACACACTCAAAACTCAAAAAACTATGCAAAAGCATCTAATTTACGTACAGGATAATCACATAGATAAAAAAAAAATGGTTATTAGTCTTTTTTTATTATAAATAAATGATTACCAAACATGTCAAATTGCTTGACTACTTCACTTAATTTTCATCTTAAATTTGTCATTTTGTAAACTAACCTTATATCACAAAGTTATACAATAATTTTCCTAGCAAATATCTAATTTATTCATACATATATGCAAATAATTTTCAATTGCATAAATATATGTTTTATCATTTTTAAAAAGATATATTTTAATATTTTATAAATAAAAAGTAAAAAAGTATTGTTTATCATAAAAGATTCAAGTGAACTTAAAATTTTGGTCTAGAATCAACAAATAAAAAATTATAGCAAACGAATGGGTTTAGTTCATACATAATAAATCCAGTAAAAAATATTGATATCAATGAAACTTTGCCAAAATTTCATTAGTATTTCACTAATATAAACATAATTTAGGTGATATTTTGGAATTTTTGTATTCCTTTATAACATGTTTGGCAACCACATGTAATGTAATCATTTTATATGAGTTTCTCGAGGCATTTGTAGTCATGAGGTGATGGTTTGTAATGAACTCACTCAATTTATACTGATTTGTTAATTACAATTAGAAATGAAGTCATCTTAAGGTTTTTTATAAAATGAAATGACTTAATGCTATCAAGCATAAATTGTGCAAATTTGAATGAGTTCATTACAAACCATCTACAAAAGCCTTGAGAAATTCAAATGAAATGATTACAATCCAGGTGGCTGTCAAACACAACCTTAGTATATTTTTTTCTGCCATTCTATGAAATGAATAATTTTGACAAAAATTCACTAAATTTCACTGAGATTTTGAACCATGTTACAAAGTATTATCTTATAAATTCTTGAATCTAAAAAATTAAAGACCTTCTAAGAGAAGCAAACTCGAACATGGTAAAACTACCAAGAAAGTTCTTTTTAATTTTCTTTTTGGGTCGAAATATAAATTAGAAGCTTCTCTATTCTTAATTTCTATGGTTACCTAAGCCGTTTGGAGGTTCAGCTCTTACACCAATTGCAAGGTATGTAAGAAAGTGACGGCCACTGTTGATTTCATTGATGAGAGGAGAGGGAAGAAGCTTCCATATGAGCAGGCGAATGGTGGTTCTGCTCTTACACCAATTGCAAGGTATGTAATTAAGAAAGTGACAGCCACCATTGATAGATGAGAGGGAAGACATTTCCTGCGGTTAACCAACCCTGCACCACTGGCCACATGTAAATATTCAAGCTCTAATCAGATCCTCTACAATTGTTAAAATACACGTGACAAACACCCACCCAAATTTGTTAACGTTTTAAATTTTTGTATATGTGTCAGTGCCTAGACAATCGCTGTATGTTAATATATTTTAATGATTGTAGAGGAAGAATCCTCCAAGCTGATGTTCTTGTGGTGCAAGATGACTCACACTTCACACATAGCATTTGCGTTAACCCATAGGAAAAAAAATTCAATGAGCACCAGTCTGAAACTGCTTGAAGTTCGATTGAAAGAATTATATTGGTGGATCCCATCACGTATTCCATTTGACATTAATTAAAGTCGATCATGCATGAATCCGATCTCGTGGACTTACCTAGATTTGGAGGTTGTTTGCAACAAAATAAAAGAAAGAAAATAGCAAAAACAACAATCACACAAGATTTCACTATGAAGGAAAACAGAGATTATAATGAAAATGTGATTGACACAATTCCTAAGAAAACCCCATATAACCTATTATGAATTTGGTTGGGTCAAGTTGGAACCCAATCGGGTTGAAAATACGGATCCCAAAAAATAAGCCATTTGGATTTTTATCTGGACCACACACCTATGTTGCATCTCGGGTTGAATTCGAGACACATTCTCAACAGGAACATATCAAATAAATAATTAAAAAAGTGGAAGATCCAAACAAACAGTTCAGATTGTCTCAAAAGAAAATAAAAAATTCAATACAATGGTTGGGATTGTCCTATATTGTTTGTGAGGGCTTTGTATCCGTTAAGTCACATTTAGCAGGCCCATAAGACTCTAATTTAAGTAAGATTTGAATCAGTTGGGACTTGAGAACAAAAGTGAAACCGAATACCATAAGAAGCAAACCCCGACGTTTATATATAGATAGAAGGTGAAGGTGCTCCAAATGTTTCGAGGAAACACAGTTACCTTTAGAGCCGTTTCTCTAAATTTAGCACAAGAATAGAGTTTGGTAAAACCGTATCCACTACTTCATACTCATATAAGTACATATAAATAAAATTTAAAACAACATTCTCTCTTTCTTGATAAAGCAGGGAGGAGGAAGGAGAGACAAGTTCAATGGGATCACCGGTAATGGCTATTCGAGTCGCGATTTTCGTCGTCGGGGTTGCATTACTGATTGCAGCCCCTTTAACTGAGCGTAAGAAAGCCTTTCTCTTTTGTGATCTTCTCTCTCATTTGGGCTTTTACGTAAGACTAAAATGAAGATAGAATTTCTTCTCTTCTTTTCATCAGAGCATCAAATTCCGCAATATGGTTACAGTGGCCCAACGGGTCCCCAAAAATGGGGAAGCTTGAGTCCATATTTCTCGACATGCTCGGCCGGGAGGCGTCAATCGCCTGTAAACATTGTGAAGAAGGAGGTCGTCTACAATCCGAAATTGCGAGTTTTAACCAGGGCTTACAGTGTTGCTAATGCTACATTAGTCAACTATGGCTTTGCTATAGGGGTTTGTTCTTCTATCTCATATCAAAACAAATATTATTTCTATGAGATCATATGAATTTGGCATATGTATATATGTGCATGTTAGGTTTGGATCTTATGCAATTGCTGCAGTCCCAGGCAGCAATGCGTGCCCTTATGAAGTGGTATTATGGTTCTTAGAGATGAGATAGAGGAGAGGTTTTTAGCAATACATACAAGCCTTTGCATCCTTCTTAGCCTCATTCGGGTCCGTCTCCAGCAAAAAGGTGTCCAGCATCAATCAAGCATCATTTTTGTGCTTACACATGACCAAACAAACAAACAAAAAAAAGTGAATTACATCCTTAAACTCATGATAAATTTTTTTTCACTTTTTTACGACGTGTCACAGTGCAAATTTTGTACTTGATTGATGCTGGACACCTTTTGCTAGAGATTATCTTGGCTATCTCTGTCTCTTATAC
>JAOXJP010235447.1:0-10014 GCA_025762735.1 Platanus orientalis | reverse complement strand
AGAAACGATGGAAACTTTAGGAAAACGTTGGAATTTTTTTATGAAACTTCAAGATATGATAGAATAAACAATAATACGCCCCCATAAATCATTACATATACAAAACAACTATCTACGATGGTTGTAGAAACTGTTACCCTCATGATATATGCTATCGCCTATGTAAGATATAAAAAACACTATGGAAATCTTGAAATTTTTAAATGAAACCTCAATAAATGTTATAATAAGCATCATTATACATTTACAAAACCATTAAACATCATTAAAAACTTAGGTATTAATTGTTGGAAACCGAAACGCTATTACACATATCTAGAAGTTTATGTATTAAAGATTGGTAAAAGCACTACACAAAAATGCTATAAATCCATATAGAGTTAGATATTATAAATAAGCATTTATAACTCAAATTCATAACCCAATAATGATTTCATATATAAAAGAACACATCTGACCAATGGTCGCAATACAAACAAAAGGGTCATTGCTTTAGTGCAATGGCAAGACTTGAGCTATTAGTGTGAAAACATGGGTTTGAGTCTCGAGAGCACCCACTTTGTGCAAAAAAGCCAAAGGTTAGGTCAGACAAATCCATGCTCATTTGGTCTAATTTCTTGATTTTTTTAACTTTTGTTCCTAATCTTTTGTAAGATCTACATTAAAAAGAGATGTAATTTAGGACTTACCGAAGTTTTTTGTCGAAATTACAGTTTAGTCTTAGATCCAAGTCCAAATCTTTGTTTTTAATACAAATGGAGTCCTTAAATTTATTAAAATATTCAATATATTTAAAAAAAAAAAAAAATTAAAAAAAAAAAAAAAAAAAGATTGGATGATTTTCTAGAGAAGGCAAAAAAATAGGAAATAATAAGGCTTCAGTTGATACCAAAACCACTACATATCAACCAAAACCTTAAAAATTGAAGGTTTTCTATACAAAAAGTGTCGTGTATCATCGATACATATTGACATGACCGATACGTATCGGCAATACCATACTCTTTTAAAACTGAGGGGCAATTTCGTTTCAAAAACCAATACGTATCAACCGAAACCGATACATATCGACCAAAACTTGAAACCATGGTTATTCTGTCAAAGACGAGTTGACAGTTGCCATCATATTTTCTTTAGATTTTCATGTCAATTTAGGTTGTCTACTATACTGGTGTTATACTGGGTGGTGCCGACAAGGGTGAAGATCCAAGGAATGCAGCCATCAAAGAATTTGAGGGAACACACAAGAGTTACTTGTAGTGAAGTTCTTTCAGAGGTTTGATTTTAGACTTAGGTATCTTTCTTGTATATTGCATTAGAGAGAAATGGTAAAATATTAAATTTTTAACCATGCTTGTCCTCTCCTTTCGTCATTTCAGAGACCTACCTTGGCCCCATTCAAATTCTGAAAAGTTGCCTAATAATGCACTTAAAGAATCAGATCTCATAGATGAAATATGAATGTGTTAAATTGGATATGTACAGGTAGATCTCTGCATGTTGACTCTTGAATGATTTTTATTTTTATTTTTTAATATAGTTGGCTTTAAACTTCAATTTCAAACATTTTAGTCATATGAGTACCACGTGGCTAGTATCTAGTAACGAGGAATGTTGTGATCCAGTCTCTTGTGGTGTGGGACCCACAAAGTTGGTGCATTTCTCTTGTAGAAGCATGACCTAGATTATTTCAGGTGTTTGTTAATGAATTTTATCTCAATTCCATTTCCATAGATTTCTTATGCAATCAAACAATGGAATTAAATTTCTGATTTCATTCTATCTATTATATTTAGGCATCCAAACAGTAGAATTCTGAATCTGCGGAATTTAATTTTGTGGTTTTCAATTCTGCAAATATTCAATTCAATAATTACCTCCAATTCTGCAAATCCAAACGCAGCCTTAAACAAAATTTACAATGATCTATTATGTCATTTGTTAATTTAGATTGTATGGTGAAAAAGAATTCCTTTCCATCAAGTATATTCTTAAACCACGAGATGCAGTAAATAGAGAAGGTATGTGTTAATGCTAGCCCAATGTACTTGTTTGGATTTTTCTATTGCTGGTTCACGTTTGAAGAGTCAACAAGACAAAAATATATGCATATGATCTTTACCCAATCAAAGAATTAATGACCAATTACTAAGCCACAATGAAAAACAAAACAGCAAAAAAAATGAACAAGAAATATGAAAATGCAACTGGAGATTAGCTTATGAATCACTAGACAATTCAGAGCAATTAAACCACAACCAACAAGGGGATGTCAGGCTATACTCCTACCTCACTAAATGATGCAATTGTCCGCATGTGATTGAAACCAAGGTCCAGGTGCCTCAATTTTGAACACTTCCGCAGATTATCAACTTTTGCGAATCTGTTTCGACTTAGATCAAGGGTTTCAACAGCAGGAAGTAGTTGTAAAGACTCGTCCATGAGAACCAAGCCATTACAAGCACATGAAATAAATGACAACCGATTCCACAGTGGGGAGGCCTTTATATCCGCAATTCGACTAGCGAATACATGCCGAAGGGCATCCTAAATTATTCAGAAAAACAAAATTAACACATGTTTTCAGAACCTTCAAATACTAATCACAAAAGATTATGCCTAAGAAAATAACTATATCCAGTAGAAAAAGAAACAATTCAAATGCATCACAATAAGAAAAACAGTGGGATTTCAACAGGAAAAAAATATATATACAAATTACAACATCAACAACAAAGCTCTGCGAATCCTGATTTCTGAGTAGTTATTGCACTGAAGGAAACAGAGAAAGAGAGGGTGATTCAAATTCGTACAAACTAAGAGTAGGCCATTAACGAATTTGGCGGAAACAGAAAAAAAAAAACGCAGGTATTAAGCATTCCGTGGAAAAACCGGCACACACACACACACACAAACAGGTTAAATACATAAATGGAAGTACACAACAAAACAAAAAAATTTACAGTGGAATTGTAACAAATGATCTTCTCCAGAGTATGTCTCAATTCAAGAAGTCCCCTTGCTGCCGAAGTGGAAAGATCACATCCGCGGAGCTCCAAAATCTTAAGCCGTCCGAACGGCAACAGCGAGAGTGGAGTCGGATCCCTAGCAGGTGGCGGAAATACGGATACAACCTTTAGAGACGTCAGAAGCCGGAGAATTCTCCGTAGCTGCTCGAGAGCCCGGTGGTCCCCGAGATCAGAGATATAAGCCCGAAGGTAATCGATAGGAGCACCAGCCAGAAGACCTTCAAGCTCATGCAATGCTTCGAGTCTCGATTGAACATAGTGAAGGCCGACTGGGTTTAGCTTCAAGATTAAAGTTCCTTCAAGTAAAGGACCAGCTTGCTTCTCAACAAACTTCACAAGGAATTCGAGGTACCGATCTCCTGTCACAATCGCCATTAATGGCCAATCTTTAAGCTTCAAATTACGGCATTTCAATGAACAGAAACAAAGAAAAATCCATAGCTGTCAAATCCGAGGCTTCCTCTGAATCTGGTTTTTCCAGAACAAACAGAATTAAATTCAGTAAAACTTTCAGATAAAATTCACAATATATTCTGACAGAACACCACGTTTCCGGAGATCTTGGAATACGAAATTAGGGTTTTATAAAGAGAAAAAGATGAAAACACGCACAGATATACAGGGACAGAGAAGCGGAGCTCCATGGCTTCTAAACTAGGGTTTTTAAAAGTATGAGGAGAGACAAATAATGGAATTTGTGGTTAAAGAGGCGGTTGGAGAAAGTTGCAGTGTTAGAAAAATGGGGGTTTTGGAGGAATTGATGAGATGGGGTTGAGAGAGAAAGAAACCGCCATGGCTGCAACAACTGAGAGAAACGGAAGGGTCGTCGCTTAGATGTGTGGGGTTAATCAATGAATTGCCTCTAATCATTGGTTTATCTTTTATTAAAAATATTGATATAATTCCATTATTTCAGAATTTTTTGAAAAGGATGAATTTTTTTTTTTTTTTTTTTAAATCTGTGGTGGAGGAATAAAATCAAGAACGTGGCAGACATGCAGCTTTAGACCTAGGAGGAGGGGTTGTGTATGGGCCCGGCCTGGGCTCAGGTGTTTTTAACTTTGACTAAGCCCCAACCAGTGCCCAGCCTGATTACAGCACGACTCTGGCCTGTGGCCTAACCAACCTATTTATGGTTTGATTCTAAATATAGTAAAAAGAGCTAGCTGCAGGAACACCCTATGGCAGGCAACCAGGAGTTTTTTTTGGGCTTTATGGGCCGGGTATGGGCCGAACCTTAGCCTTTCGAACGGAAAGAGAAAACAGCCTGGGCTTAAACTCAGGCGACTCAAATGGATGAGTGAAAGGCATGGCAAGAGAGCAAGCTCGACTCGCAAAAGATCGGCATGCTTCATCAATGTTTGGTCTACAACAAGAGTGGCCACCGATGTACGCCTCAAATGGGGCTAGCAAATAGTTAGTTATTAGCTTGAAAAGAGCTTCTTTGGGTCTTTTCTAGAGCCGGGCTTGGGCTGGCCCGGCCCGTCCCGGCCCCATGCACACAGCCCATGGAGAAATTCAATGACTTTCTTCATGGGTTGTCTAGATTTTTTTCCATCAATCCATTGTCATAAGACGGCCCAGCAAGTCGATATCATAAATCCAGAAACCTGCTCTTAGTCCGGCTACCTTAATTGGGTTGACCCGACCATAACAAACCCACTGGACCAAATTTGTTTTAAAATCCTGTCTAAAATGTCCACATTTTTTACTAGGTTAACCCAGTTCGACCAGATTGGCTCAACCGATTGGCATTTTTAGTTCAATGTCTGGTTGGTTCTGATTACCATGAATTGATGCAGATATCTAATGTCACCCTTCACTTGCATGTTTTGTACCTTGGTAGGGTTGCATATGTCAAATTTCTGGACTTTTCAAATCTTCTAAACAAAATCAACCCAAGCAACTTATCCTTTTCTTTTGTTGATAAAAAGGACATGATTCTTCATTAAGGAAGAAGAAAATTTTGTCTTCTTTGGACAGCTAAAATTATCCCATCAAGCTAAGTTCTTAGAAAAAGCCTACTAAAGGGCATACACTTAAATGTTCCAACAAAAGGAACATGCACCATTTGCTTGATATAGGCTGGATACCATCAAAGTATGGAAATAGGATTGAATGCAACCTTTTGCTTTTACAATCAATCATCCTCTATAAAAACCATCAAGATTCGAATCCACTTAACACTCATATCTGACCTTGCATTGGTATGAATATCTTCTTGGAAGATTTTTATGGATTGAAATGAAAGAGGTTGAATGTTAAAATATCACAATAATGAAACAAAACAAGCCCTTGATTATTTAGTTTCCAATTTTAAGTGGATGTTATACCCTTAAGCTGTCATGAAGCCATGATTAGGGTCATTTTTACTTAATTGGTGAAAACCATTCCAATCTGGAAACCTTATTTTATGACCAAACGATGATACATCCCTTTGTTTTTAGTATTATAATGTGACCCACAAAAATTTTTAAATTAAAAAATGTACATCAAACTCCAAAAGTCAAGTAATCCATTTGACCTACTAAACCTTAACCACATTCAATCAAATCTGAACCATAGACCACTTAAGTTTAGAGGACACATCACCCCAAGTCTCTGGCCAAATGGTCAAAGTTTGATTGCTCTGCCATAATCTAACCATTGACTGTATCTCTTGTTCAAAACCTGGCTTCCCCTTATTTGATTGTTGCAAGACTTTGAGAACAAACATCAGTACAAGAAATCCTCCTATAAATTAGATAGGATGATTCAACATTTGGATTTAAAGGAGTACCCCCAACGGCTTTCTTGAAAAAATCATACGCTGTACCAATAGTTAGATGTGGAAAACTAACAAAAGAGAGTTCCTTCAAAAAATAACTTGGCACCACCTAATTGGTTTTAAATTTAAAGGATTTTGAGTGACTTCTTGGTATTTCATTGATCAAAATTGGACCCCTATTAGATGGTTAAAACAAACAAGACTTATGTTGGTTTAAGGGCTGCTCTCTAGCATGTACTATTTTTATGATTTGGAACTTTTAGCTATTTTTTGATATTCTTATTCACTTCTTTCTACTCTTTGTTTGATTTTTCAAAGAGCAGCAGTGATATAAATTTTTGCTCAAAAATACAAAGCCAAAAAGAGGTCAAAGATAAAAACACTAAAATTTTCAGTTGATTATTTTAACATCAATTCTTTTTTCTTTGGCTCAAAAACTGCATAGTAAAAAAATGTATATACTATCACCAAAATTCTCATCGTCAGATTGGACGACAAAGATTGTAATACATGACACAAGACTGTTGAAGTGTCATGATAGAAAGCTCTAAGATGTAGTCACATTGCAGATAGAGAAACCATAAACAGTTTCAACAACTTAAATGTTAGTGACATTTCAATTTTTGGAAAGTATCCAGGTAGACGTTTTCACCAAAGCATCCGTGTGAATGTTTTGGCAAAACATTTGTGTGTATCCATACGGATACTTTGGGACTTGGAAGGAAAAAAATTAAACATTTTATTTATCTATAACTTGTGAAATGATTTTTGCTATTCAATGGCATACAACAAATCTAAACAAAAGACCTTTGATATTCTCAATGGCTATGAAACATCAACCAAAGGTTTGATGAACCTAAACAAAAACACTTGGCATTTTGTAACAATTACAATTCATTAATAATGGCTTCAATGTTAAGGGGGATTTTTTCACAGCCACATAATAGAGGCTACAAGTCCAAACCATGGGACAATTGTTAAGAACAGTTGGAGTGGTTTTTTCAAATAAATGGTGGTTGAAAAAGGAGGATGATTGTCTATGTTGACACAAACCTCTATAGACGTTCCATTGATTGGCACATGATGTGTTTTGAATTTGGTGTCTTGTTTTGGACACTTACTTTTTTATCGGAACACCTTTTTTGACATTTTAAACCCCTGACACAACATGTATTGGCTTATAATTCACCGTAACATTTTCTTATATTGAAAAAAATGGGACAAATGGAATAAAAGTAATGAAAACAAAAAAAAAATGAATAAATTTTTGCATGGAACACACGGTGGAAAATGAATGAAGAAGACTAGAACACGGCTCGCCTATGTGTATAATTCATAACGGTCCATCAACATTTACAAATAACATCATAGTGTATGATGTAACACCCTGTGTTTCACCTAAAGGGTAATTGTTTTTTACATATTTATAAAGAACTTAGAGTAGTTTAGGAACCTCTTGAACCAATTTAGAAGTATAAAACCCAATTTGGACCACAAACTACTCAAGTTCAAGAATTATCATGATCTCGTAATTGAGATAACTTCCCGGGACCATTGACACCAATCCTTATGGAACTAGAGTCTGAGTCATACCTTGTTGGAAAGGTCTTTGACTCTTCTTTCTAACGCAATAAACGGAGCCCAATTTCAATTTTTCTAGAGAGAGTTACTGTCATTTTCCCGTTACTAGTTTTTTGTAAAGAAATCTACACAATTTCGGGTTTTGCAGGCTGAGTGCCCCGTATATACAACTTGGGGCGCCCGCTGCATCTCAGGGGTGCCCTAGAGAGGGGTCTCGGGCACCCTACATCTGAAAATCCTAAAAAAAATGGCAAAAATATCAAAAATTAATTGTTTTTTATGTGACACTTGCTTATTGATCCCCCAAACATGTGGGATCTCATCATGGGCAAGTTATAACCCTACTAAAACCTCAATTAGGTCATTTTGCCTCATTAGAACAAAGAAAGAAAGAGATAAAGAGATTATGAAGAGTTCTTGAGCTAAGTGTAAGAGTTTTTCTCTAATTGAAAGCTAGAGAGAAGGGGAAAGAAGTTTTAGAAGGATTTAAAGTTTAAAGAATGAAGAAGCTAAGTTTTGATGAGTTTTCATACATAATGTGTTACTCCTTTGATCTTTTGTTAGTTTCTTCATGGATAATCTTCATTTTGATTAGTATTTTGGTTCCTCTATCATTTAATTGTTAAATCTATAAAGTTGGTAAGTTTCTACTACTTGATTTATAGGTTTATGAGATTTGTTGTAAGTTTTCATACATGATGTATTACTCCTTTGCAATCTTGTCCTTCTATTCATTTGTGTTCATCATTTTGTATGAGATATCAGTTTTTTCATGATTTGGTCTCTAAATCTATGAGATTTTGGTGAGTTCATCCTACTTGAACCTTATATCTATAAGGTTTTTGTGAGTTTTCATACATGATGTACTATTCACCTTGTTTCTTTATGATTATTCATTTATTCAGCTGGTATTTTAGTTTCCTTCTTTCTTGATTGTTAATTTATGAGGTTTTGGTGAATCCACACCACTTGACGCTTAGATTCATGAGATTTTGGTGAGCTTTTCATACATGGTGTGCTACTCCCTTGGATTCTTATATTTTTATTCATTGGTACTCTTCTTTTTGGATGAAATCTCAGTTTCCCATCACTTGGTTTGTTTCATCTATGAAGTTTGGAAAGTTTACTTCACTTGATGCTTAGATTTATAAGTATTTTGTTAGTGTTCATATATGATGTGCTATTCATTTGTTTTCCTACTAATTTCTTTATGGTTATTCCTTGTTTTGATTAGTATTTTAGTTTTTATATCACTTGACTGTTAAATCTTTGAGGTTTTGCAAGATTTCATCCCTTGATTACTAGGTTTATGTGATTTTGAGTGAGAATTCATATATGATGTGCTACTCCTTTGGCTTCTTTCCATTCTATTCATTTATAATCTTCATTTTGGTTGAGATATTAATTTTCTCTTCATTTAGATGCTTTGTTTTTGAAGTTTGGTAAGTTTTCTTCATCCAAATACTAAATCCATGGAGGATTAGTAAGTTCTCATATTGATTTCTCTGCTTCCTTGATTTTTTTCTACACTTTCCTCCATTTTTAGTTGTCATTTTGGGAGAGATTATAGATTTTCATTGTTTTTTGCTGGGGGTTTTGTGAGTTTGGTGATTCTACATACTCCATAAAATGATTCCTTCTATTATGCTTTGGGAGAACCCTTGATTACATGAATTCTTGGATTTTATATGTGTATTATTAGATTTATTCCATTTTGAGCATGTGTAAGCTAAGATTTATTCATTATTTTTATTTGTCATCATGGATTCATTAAATTTCTAAGTTTCTCTTTATGATTATATATGAGGAGACTGGATTCTTGTAAAACTAAAAAGGGGAAAATGATTTTTGTCCTATATGCTTGATATTGCCTTGATTTTCTTAAGCTTGAAATTTCTATTCATATTATTAACGCTAGTTGGTAGTCCCTTCTTATTTGATTGGCATCAAGTTATGTTGCTTAAGCTATTTCACATCCTAGTTGGCCTTTAATGCTATTATTATGCTTTCTACTTGATTATATCCACTTAGACTCCATCTGAGGAACTTCATATTAGCATCATTGCATTTACATGTATTGATTGAAACTCTTATCTTATTGTTGGTTTTGAAAAATTAGAAGATGAATTCTAAGCATTTGTTTTGGTATGAATATGAACTATTACTTACCGGTTTGGATTAGAGGATTTGGTGTGTGAGGCATTTTCCCACATGTGTATGATGGAGGAGTTATCCCACACACATTGCATTCATTATTGGGAGACGTTGTCCCACGTACGTGTGTTGGAGGTGTTATCCCACACGTATTGTGTTCATTAAGGAATGTGTTTTCCTTAGGTAAGTATATTGAAGGGAGATGTTTTCTCATAGATCATGAAGCATTGGTATAGATTCGGGGTATTTTTGTAACCAATCACCAGGTCACATTAATAGGTGAAGACAACACTAGATGTCAACCAGTTTTATTCGAGATTTTAGTTTTGTTAGGGACCCTACATAGGTCATATGAGATTTCGGTTTTGTTAGAAACCCTACATGGGTTGTATGAGTTCAGATTTGTCAGAGTCCCTAACAAAACTAAAATCTCGAATAAAACTGGTTGACATCTAGTGTTGTCTTCACCTATTAATGTGACCT
>JAOXJP010235446.1:0-10014 GCA_025762735.1 Platanus orientalis | reverse complement strand
AATGGCGGAACAGGATTCGTGTAGCCGACCCCAAATAGTTGGGATAAGGCTGTTTGTTGTTGTTGTTGTTGTTGTGTGTGGCCATTTAAACCTAATGTTGACAACCACACAGGCAGAACCTAGACTGATCCAAAGATAAACGAATCAAAGTAAGCAACTCCAAAGTGAACCACATATAATTCGAAGTCTTCCATATAGAAGATAGATGCCCCGGCATGTAAATCCATAGAAGAGAGAGAGAGAGAGAGAGAGAGAGAGAGAGAGAGAGAGAGAGAGAAATAAGTTCAAGATGGCTCACCTGGGCGTGAAATAGAGAACATCGCTCAAAATTGAAACATTTTTTTTTGTTAATGGATGAGTCTGGTCCATGACCAACAAAGAACAGGGCATTGCCCAAAACCGCATCCATTCCTGCATTCATGCTAAAAATTGTCTTCTTTTACACTGGTTTTAACACCAAAACCCCATGCTCTCAACCGTTAACAGTGTCATTGTGCTTTGGTTATGATGTATACCAGTCGATCATTTGACTCGTTGATCCTCTTTGTTCATTATTTTTCCCTTTTTTGTTGATAAGTCTATGTACTTTCTTATTCTTTCATTGTTACTGTTTACGCTGATTTGTCTTCAATTTTTCTGGAGAAACACCATTAGTTGATCTTGAAAAAGATGAGAGACCAAAGGGAAAAAATTATGCTTGCCTGACGAACAAAAAAATGAAGAAGTGTGAATGAACTAGTGGTGTTTTATGTTTGTTTTGTAAAAAACCAAAATACCCCCTTTTTAAACACGTGATTTATAATCACTTAGTGCTTTCTTAACTTGAATCGCGATCAGTGAGATCTTCAATTGCCATTTTCACAACAATCTAAAAACAGAGTAAAATAGGATCTAGATCAAAGGATCATAAGGTAGATTGCATACCAATTGGAAGGAAGTTGGTACTAAATCACGATCTTACAGTGAATCACAATCGGAGATCGCATGCCAAAACAGCCTTAGTAAGGCTGAGCATGGGATCAGGCTAGTCCGAGCCCAGCCCGGCCCAACCCAAAATTTGGCTTGAAAAGCCCAGCCCGAGCTAGGCCCGATAAGGGCCCGAGCTAGGCCTGATAAGGACCCGGGCCCAAGTTGAAGGCCCAAACTTTATTTGGGCCGGGCTCGAACTTACATCAGCCCAACCCGAGGCCCGGCCCGAAGCCTGAACTTATATAAATACACACACACACACACACACACACACATATATATAGGTATGTATATGTGTATATGAAGAAAAAGTTCTATGATGAAAAAGTGTCTTTAGTGTATATGGTAAATTATAAGTTGACACGGGTTGTGTTGATTAAAAACATCCAAAAAAAAGTTGAGAGGAAAAAGTAGGTGTCGAAAAAGAGATATCAAAGATTGTGATTTTAGAAAAATTAATGGGCCATGGGCTAACCCGAAGCCCAATATGATAACTAGGGCCCGGCTTGGGCCTAAAGTTTTTAAAAATATTTGGGCCCGAGCCCAAAATTACTATGGTAGGCCAAGCCCCGGGCCTACCTTGGCCCGGCCCGAGCCCGGCCCATGCACACCCCTAAGCCTTAGGAAGCAAGGCAAAGTGCACCCATTTGCGATCCGGAGAGCTAACTGAATGACCATCGACCCATTTTGGGTCTGATGATCCGAACCATTTTAAGTCTATCTTGTGGGTTTTGGGATTTTATTATGTGATTAAAAGTAGGGTTTTTTTGGGATTTATGCCATTATATATAGTTATATTTGTACGACATTAAGGGTGAGATTTTTTTTTTTTTTTAAATGAGATTTCATTTTGGAGCTTTGGGAGAACTCATTGTACTTGTAATCTTTATTATAATGGAAGCTTTTGATTGTCGTCGCCCATTGATATAGATAATCTTGCCGAACCACATAAATTCTTGTGTTTGTGTGATTGTTCTTTCTTGCTTCTATTTTCTCATTTTGTTCCACGCTGCTATTAACCCAAGTCCAATATGTTTTGTCATAACAGTAGCATATTACATTTGGAAGTTATTATGAATATTATCATTTTAATTTAATTAAAAGTAGGATGAAGGAAAGAATAAGTTTTTATAAATATTAACACTCTTATGCTCTCGCAAACCCACACCAAGAAGGGAGAGAGTTGCTATAAAGGCAATGTTCCTTACCTTTTTTTCCGATAATTTTCCTTTCTTCTTCCTAATGATTTTATATGATTTTATACATTATTATCATTTTCTTATTTGATTGTAAACTAAGATGGGGCTTATAGTTCGTCTCCGTAGCAACTCCTCACAAAGAGAATGCTTTGTTAGTAGTTTTGTTCTATCAGTTATAAACATTGCCTATTCTGTCTCTATTCTTCTTGTCTTTTTTTTTTTGAATATATATTCAAATATTTTTATGTTTTCTTTTGACACTTGGAAATTTGCTACAATAGGTGTTAAGGTATGATAGGCATGGTGTAGAGGCCTATTAGAGTTTTTGAATTCAAACTCCCTTTGAATTCAAATTTTGTCATTAACTGTTACAACTTGTCTCATGGGTCAATTACAAATTCAAATCCTGTATTAACTTGATGATCACTTACAACTTATCTCAAGGAACGGTTACAACCATTTCAATTTCAAATCCTGCCAACTTGATGATTAGTTACAAACTTATCTCATGGAGTAGTTACAATCATTTCAAATTCAAATCTTTTTCATGTATTATATATACATACATGATTGTAAAGGTTCATAACACACTAAAATCAATTTTACATTTCACTAATTTTCAATTTTATTAGCTGGGTCTTTGGGTTAATACACCTTTCACTTGTGTAATGCTCGTCCCTCCTTTGGGTCTATTGTAGGGGTGTGAATGCTCACCCATTCTATACAATAATAATAATAATAATAAACCTACTCACCCATCATATAATCAGTAATATATACCATCATTAATCAAGTGCACCTCCAAAAATAAAAAGAAGCGTGAAAGAAAGATGGCCATGGGAAAGAAGTACTGTAGCCATTTTTTTTCTTTTTGAACTAGAGAAAAATTATTTAGAATCAAGAGATATGTGTAAATGTGTATATATCTTCATTCATGTATAGAAATTTATAGTTAAGACCATAGGCATTCCCTTGGAAAAAAAATTGGGAATGCTGAAGGTAGACAAGTTTTGAACGCTTTCTGGGAATTGTTGAGTAATCATCCTCTAGTGTTTGAGGGTTTTGAGAAGGGAGACTCTTGATTTGATTATACGCCTAAATATATGCTCCATTCCATCTTCAAAACTATGAATAGTGAACTCCAATGACTCCAATTGGTTCTGTGCTTCTTGTGCTTGAACGATTGCCATGTCTTTAGACAACTTATGGGAACTTAGGGAATAAAATGCAGCATCTACCTTCCCCATTTCATTGCTACTTGATTCTTCCCCCACGCAGCCCACATGTTTAGTGTGCATTGATTTGAAAACCAAAGACCAACGGCTTCGCTTGGATCGTGGCATCGGCCTAGAGATGGACAATAGGGATTCATACAAGGAGAGAGTGATCGATTCCACTTGTCTTGGCACACTAACCATGGCCACCATGTCTTGGTCTTTATCCAAGTTAGAAGAGTTGGAATGTTTAATCTCCATAGTCTTCAAGCTTCCTAGGCACTTGTGGATTGCCTTCTTGACTTTCTTTCTAGAGGCGAAATATGCACCAACTTCATTTGCTGGATTGAATTCTCGGACTCTTCTTCTTCGAAAGAATGATTGAAGGTCATGTACGTGCTTCTTCATGTTCAACAAAACATCTCTAATGGTGGCACACATGTCCAACAGCCTGAGAGACCTGTTCAACACCTCATCAACCCACCCATTTCTCGTGCCATTCATGGGCTAAGGCTTGTTGGGCAAGCGGCCACTGAAGCAAATCATCAGCATAATCATACAAGTCTCTGAGGCATGTCAAGTTGTTGTTATATTTGTATTATATGTTAAGATTCAAAATGAATCATGTGTACTATGGGCTGTTTAGTTGTGTGGGCCAAATATACCCACAAAAGTTACTTAAACCCATGTGTGTGTTAAAAGATTTTGGAGGAAACTTTGAATGAAATGTTTTATTTAAAGTTTTAGTGTTTCCCTCCAAAACAAAGTACAATTCAACTCCCAAAGGCTTTTGCCTTGAAAGTTTAGTCCCACATAGGAAGTGGAGAAATTCAAACTCCACCTTATAAGTAAATGTAAGAACCTAAGGGGTAATGGGGTTGAAGAGGAGAGGGGGGTTAGAATTGTTTGTTTGCATCATGCGCGCTAACCGAGCTGAGCTAGGTCAGGGTGTGGGCGTGGGCGTGGGTTACACAAACAAATTATTTTATTTTTAATTTACTTAAATAAAAATATTTATTTTAATTGATTGGTTTTTTATTTAGTTGTTATAATATATAGTAATATACTATTGACGTGTTATTAATATATTCTATAATCAAGTGGATTTATGGTGACTAATTATGTGTGTGACTGCAAACATAAATACCATTTATAGTTGTGGCAGATCGAGGACGATGATGAAGAGGTGGCTTTGGTAGCCTTTAATCTATACAATTGCTCCTCAACTCCAAAAGTGAGAAGATGTGATTTAGAGGCCAAGCTAATTGAGTGAGCATGATAAGGAGTTTTGGGGTTCAAAGGAGAGGCAACCATTTTTTTCTTCTTTCTTCTTCCTCTAGAACGAAGAAGGCTTGGTAGTTGGCACTAAAATGAACAATTCAATCTAGTAACTCATGAATATCCGTTGGCACCATCTACAGCCATATATAGAGAGAAAGAGTAGGATGGAGAGGGAGACATGAAACATCTGGTCCTCTTCATCTTCGATAATAAGTCATGTGGTTTTGATTTAGATTTAATGCTATGTTTGACGATATGTCTGCTCAATCTTCCCATAATTATTGATTTGTGTAATCATATCTGTAATCAATGAATGTTAGAATATGTGACGCATGAGTGGGGTAATACCTTGTCTCCCTAACAAGAAAAGGCCAACCTAGCATCACTATCACATATGATATTTCATAACTAACACAGATTTGATCCAAGCTTTTAGCCATTTGAATTCAATGTGAGTAAACAAATCTCATGGAAAAAAAAAATCCGAATTTGGTATGGGCAAACAAACAATATGAATCCCTATCACAATACTTAATTGACCCTCATCTCCTTACACCATAAAATCTGATGGAATTAAAACATATTATAAACCACTATAAAATGTGGCCTTGAATTTGCCATGAACGCCTACTTGAATTGTAATGTGGTGGCCTATGTAGGAGACAAGGTTGCCTGTTGCTCATGCATTCATATACACAATAGTTTTGATTTTCGTTTTAAGTTATTTTTTTTTAATTAATGAAATGTTGCTAGTTTATACAACATATAGTGTTACTAACATTTGGGCCCTCATGATCATGTTGTGGAACCTCCTCAATGCATAGCAATGTTTTTCAATCAATTTCTTTAGGTGTCATGCCACTCATGTGTGACCACATATTAAAGCTGTTGGGGATGAGATTCCTCATGTCTCCCTCTTCCATGTTGAATTATACATATTAGGTGCCAGTGAGAACTGACTTTGGACTTCATTGTTGGTGCTCGACATTATTTAATTCTTTATTGCAAGGAAGGGAAAATAAAATGGCAGCCTCTCCTTCAAACACAAAGCATGCTCAATCAATTTGCTTGCTTTCGGATTTCCTGCATGAGAGCATGCGAAAGCGAAAGGGATGTATATATGTGTGTAAAGGCTTGAGCTTGGGTTGTGGGAAAGAGCATGAGCAATGGTTTTTAACAGCGTTTTTACAAGCTTTAGAAACGCTGTATAAACATATGTAGACAGCGTTTTCAAAAAACCCTATATATATATACATGTTTATACAAGGTTTTTAAACGCTGTTGTAAATAGTACCATAAGCTAAAGTGCGTTTTTTTTTTCTCCCCGCGCCCATTTTCTTTCTTCGCGCCTTCTCTGCAAACCTCTGCCCCAAAAATCGGGGAGTGGGGTATGCCCTGATCTTTGGTCAATAATTTGTTCCTCCTCAACAAAAATCCATGGCACGATGTAGGAAATCCTCCCTCTTTCTATCCGTTCTCGAAGATTTCTAGGGTTTCGTTTTTGAAGGTGGTGATGGCTCAATCGACGAGCACAGCTAGGGTTGTTGGAGACTACATCTCTGTTGTTTGGCACGCAAGGCATCGAGTCCATGGCACGGAAGTTGTGATCAAGGAGACCGTGATGGATCATCTGAGCAAGAAATTACAGGAGAGTCTCTTATCGGAGATCGTTATCTTGAAAAAGGTCAGTCATTAATTTTTTTCTTAATGACTGATTTCTGATGTTCGTCCGGATTGTTGCTTCGGTAGACAGGAGGGAGTCGTGATTGACACTATCACGACTGGGGATGAACCTCTGGCAACAATCGGTGACGGCAATCCTGACGTCCGGTGAAAGAGATGGGGTCGGCGACACCTAACCGGTAAGTCCTTTTTTTTTTTTTTATTTCCTCTTCTTACTCAGTCGCTCCTTCTTCTTCTTCCTCTCCTTCTTCTTTTTCTTCTTCTTGTTTTACTTTTTTAGTCTTGGACCATATCATGTTGAGTTCGCCCAAAATTCCAGCGATATTTCCAGAAAATCACAAATCTTTTAACGAAAGCTTGACGAAATTTAGGGAAAATGGATTTCCTTTTTTATTTTTTATTTTTATATATATATGTATATATATAATTTATTTCGCTCTTGATTTTTTTTTTTTTTTGAAATTTCGGCGAAGCTTTCGAAATTTCATATAATGTAATTCTCTCTCTCTCTCTGCCCCTCTTCCTCTTTTTCCTTTCTCTCTTCCGTTTTTCCCTTTTCACCAACAAATCTGATAGTTTAATTCTTTCCCCTTTTAAATGATGTTATGTTAGCGAAACAGCGCACAGTTCACTGCGTTTGATCATTAAGAATCTTAACCCTAACAGATACGAGCTCTCCCTCTCAATATCTCTCTTTGTTTCTCTCTGTTCTCTTCCTCTCATAAATCAATGAAGTTTCTGCAATGGAAAAACTATTGGTTCCGAAAATTTAGTATCTCCATTATTAGGTTGATAAAACGATTTCGAATACACATGTAGTATTTAAATATCCGCTTGATATTAGTACTTCCTTACATGTGAGCAATCAACCCAGGGTCACTTCTTTATGGATCTCTGCGATATCTTTTCGTTCTGTGATATAATTTTTAATGGACTTAAGAATATTCTTAGACAGGAGAGTTCCATCCATTTGCTTAATAGATGGAGAGATTTTAATGGACACCCCTAAATGGGATCACCGTCGCCTGGGATAACAACAAATGCAATGAGTTGGAAATGGTGACAAAAACAATACATTTCATTACTGCTAATTTTGTGCCAACGCTGTTGTAGTGCAATTTTGCAGATGGCACACAATACTAGTCTTTGAATGGCGGGTGTCTTAAAAGATTAAAGTATTGTCAAATGTATGAATGGGTCAGATACAAACGGCCCCTTAAAATCCATTTTCTAGGAAAATCCTTGGCCCCCATCTATTTGTGGGAAAGTTGAGGGAGTGAAATGAAGTGATTTTGGTGTTTGGTTGCCACAGAAAAGTTAAGGATATTTTTAGTAATTTCCTAAAGGAAACTTTAATAATCTAACTTTTTTTAAGGAAATAGAGGAGGTGATGGGTTTCAGAATCAGAATTATTCCAACAGGCATCACCATCCAACAATTGGAATTATACTCGAGGGTTCAATTCTAGGGTGGTGAATTCGCAGCATCAGCCGCATGGATTTGTTAATGGCCCTGCCAGATTTCTTGGGCCACCACCAAACCTTTTGCAACCTTTCCCTCAATCAAATGCAATTGCCAATCCGCCATATGTGAACATGCCCCCTCTCCCTCCACCTCCACCTCCGGTTCTAGGTTATATGCTTCCCTTTGGGTATTACAGTACTCCATACTTTCCACATGAATTGATAAATTTCATGTTCTTGTATACCTTCTACAATGAGGTGTTTAAATTTGATCAGTTACTAAGTCTGCTATTTACAGAGGCATCCACTCCGTTGACTTGTTGTATTGTCCTCCAGTGCCAGAGCTGCGACCTTATATAGAAGTAATGAGTGGACCGCCACCATATATTCAACCAAATTTGCCTCTTGTGGAAGTTGATCTACCCAATAAAATTCCCAAACAAATTGAGTATTATTTCAGGTAGTTTACAAATGATAAGACTTTGTTTCTCTAGTTGTTTTGGTATGATGTAGATTATGTACTTAGTATTAATTTTTCTGGCTGCATCTTGCAGTGAAGAGAACTTGGTGAAAGATAATTACCTGAGGGGTAAGATGGATGATGAAGGTTGGGTTTCCGTTCATCTTATAGCAGGATTCCCTAGGGTGAGTATGTTACATTGGCATAATGTTCATTGTGTTCTAATATAGTTCCCAGGGATATTATGGTAAGGTTTAGGCTTTTGATTTTTGTTGTTTGGGAAATTCAATTGCTTTTATATATTTCTTTGGGTTGGTTTTATTTTCTTGAATTTGATATACTATATCTTTAGCATCCTATGAAATCATCATAGAACATTGTGTATGTCACATCAGGAAAGGTATTTCTTCTGCAGAATTGCTTCAGTGCTTAAATGTAAAAGTCAATTGTCTTTCTATGCAACCAATCTGACTGTCAAAAAGATAATATATGTTGTATCTCCCTAGATCAGTCTCAAGTTACTTTGTATTAAGTTTTAGTAGAATATTTGTTTATCAATTTAGAATCTAAATTTTCAAGGAGTTTTAAGATTCTCTCACTATCTCAGAAAAGTTTGAGCCTTGGACATCTTGTTCACCAGATGCCAAGGTCCACTAGTGGCATACCTAATGATCTAGAAAGGAGTGGTGTTTCTAGGTCTATGTTGTTTTGTGGGAGTTCTATGCCAATGATGAGTATTACTTCTGGGTTTTGGGTTTGGGTAGCCTGCTTGCCATTTCAATTGATTTGAAGCAGGGGCTGTTTTCTACATTCTCTTTCTTTGGTTAATAAAATTCCTTCCCTATTGTCTAGAAAAAGATGAGAGTGGTAACGTAAAAGAATGTGAGTTGAGTTGCACCACGAACAACACAGATAACAAACTTCCACCTTCTGATATGAATGTATTTACAATACTTACTAGGAAACTCATTTCTTGTTTTTGTTTTTTGCCTCACTCGTTTCTAATTTATTCCGTTCATTTCTCATGGAACATAGTTGCGGCCATCCCCTTTCCCACTTTGTGTTCTTTTATTTACCCTATGTTGTTTACGGGTAGGGATAGCCTAACTCACAACATGCTGAATGATATCCATAATCACTGGAAGCACGCTGAAACTGTCAGGATAAAGTGTCTAGGTGTGCCCACTATTGACATGAGAAATGTGTGCAGTGTGCACCCAGCTCGAGTTATTTTATTCCAATATTAAAGACCTCTTTCTATTGCTGTTAGACATTTTCTTGTAAAGATTATATTAATGGAATGTCTTAGGTAATGTTGTACTATGGTAATGGGATCATGCACCTTGGTCTTCACCTCAATTCTCAATGCTTTCATGCTTCTTTGCAAAAATAAAATAACATCCCCAATTATTGAAGAACATATTGAGGATAATAGATTGCAGATGAAAAAAAAGAAAAAAAATAGGAGGAAGAATGAGGAAAAAATTGGTACCCAAGCTTTCTCTATCTTTCATGCATCTTTAAGCATATCTTGGAGATGTTTTTTTTTTTTTCCAATTTTTTCTACTAAATAATTTTACATGATCTGGATTCTTTTCATTATCTCAGCATTTGATATGGCTAATTTAACGATGAAGAATTATTAGAATTTTGTTTAGATTTAATTTTGAAGTTAAGTTGTACTAAAATTTTACAATATAACACTTCTTAAATATATGAATATTTTAATACACAGAACTTAAAAT
>JAOXJP010235445.1:0-10014 GCA_025762735.1 Platanus orientalis | reverse complement strand
TAAAACAGTGGTTCCAAGCCTGTTACCATTTTAATGCCATTAGTAATAGCTACCCTTGCCATTGAAAACCATGATTATCATTTGATATGATGTTAAAATATGTTTTACTCAAGGAAAAAATAAGAAAATAATATCATAACCTCATAGATGTCCTCAAATAACGTAATAACAGATGTTATAATGGGGATAGCGGCCAATAAGAGCTTTTATATTTGCCTGTTATTTTACACTACTATGCAATATGCATTGTCTGCTACCATTATATGCAGTGACATAACAGTTTCTTGGAACCATGTATGTTAGCTTAGGTCTTGGTATTTGGTTCTTTCTTTTATTTGTTATTAATCTATGCTCAACCTAGGAAGTTAACTTGGAGTGTACTTTGATTTAAAGCCTAGTTGTTCAGTTAATTTAGGTTTTTTATGAATTTACTTGCAATGGATGCTTCTTGCAGATGTTCCTTTGAGTGCCAGAAACATATTGGATGACACTGAACTGAAGAATGCCGTAAAATCTTTTAGGTAAGTTGGTTATGTTGCTGCATAAAGCCGTAGACGTTACTTTTATTTCTAACGCCTCTTGTGTCAATAACAGCTTGAGAGCAATCTTATCTTTCAACCTTAATCTCTCTCTTCTTCTTCTTTTTTTTTCTTATGATTTTCTACCTTAATCTTTTAAAACCACCCAACCTGCGAAAACTAGTAAAGTCTCAACTTTCTGCTATTGTTATTAAGTAATGTAAGATTTTTAATAAGCTAAAGAAGTGGATATATAACATGATAACATGCTCCAAAGAATGAGTTTCGGTATCAAATGGAGACAATGGATGGCTAAATGCTATGGATTTGCTTCCTTTTCAATCCTTCTTAATGGCTCCTTGGTGGATTACTTTCATAGCTCTAGAGGGTTACGCCAGGGGGATCCTCTTTCCCCATTTCTGTTTCTGGTAGTCGCAGAGGCTTTCGGTGCTATGCTCTCCAAAGCCTTCCAAGGAGGGCTGTTAGAAGGGCTGAAAGTGGGAACTAATGGTATGGCCATCTTCCATTTACAGTTTGCAGATGATACCCTAGTTTTGTGCAAAGACTCAGTGAGGCAACTATTTTATCTTCGTTGTGTAATTAGATGTTTTGAGGCAGTCTTTGGGCTGAAAATTAACCTCTCCGAGAGTTGTATTTATGGTGTGGGCCAAGCTATGAATGCGGGGTGGTGTGCTGATGTCTTGGGATGCAGGCATGGATCTTTGCCATGTATGTATCTTGGAATGCCCTTGGGGGCGACTTACAAAAGCAAGGCTGCGTGGAACCCAATTGTGGAGAGAATCCATAGAAGGTTGGTTGGCTGGAAATGGATGCTCTTATCAAAAGGGGGAAAACTGACACTCATTAAAGCAGTCCTTGCTAGTCTTCCCACTTCATGTCTTTATTTGTTATTCCCTCGGTTGCAAATGAAATTGAAAAGTCTTAGTGAAAGTTTCTTTGGAGTAAGGGGAATGACAGTTTGGGTATGAATTTGGTAGCTTGGGAGGAGTTTCGCAAAACAAAGCAAAATGGTGGGATAGGCATCAAAAGAATAAAAGATGTGAACAAAGCATTATTATCGAAATGTCTATGGCGGTTTGGAGCTGATAGAGGGAGTCTTTGGCTCCATGTCATTGCCGAGAAATATGGTGTTGCTAACTGTTGGGAATCTAAAAGCCCAGTCCAGCCGAATGGTGTTAGTTGTTGGAAAGGAATTATGAACCTGTTGGAGGACTTTAAGAAGGCCATTCGGGTGGATATCAGAACGGGCAAAGATACTTCTTTTTGGAAGGAGGTTTGGTTTACCTAGCAGCCACTTATGGTGGAAGTCCCCCTAATTTTTGTTAATGCTCAAGATAAAGAGTCTAAGGTGATAATCAATTGGAGATGGATAGGAGAAGGGGGAGATTGGTCCATCAAGCACAGAAGACATAGCAATGTCTGGGAAATGGAACAAATGGCTAGGTTCATTGAATTGATGGAACATTATAAATTAAGAATGGGCATGTAAGATACTTGTAAGTGGATTCTTGACAAAAATGCTCAATTCTCTATCAAATCTTGTATGAATATTTTTGGAGATGGGGATATGGGAATTCAATCTTGGAGGAAGCTTTGGAGCCTTAAGGTACCCTCAAAGGTGCTTTTCTTTCTATGCCGCAGAAATTTGGAATAGGATTTTGGGGGAAGCGGGTATTGCTTGGGTCTTTCGAAACAGTGTGTGGACTCTTTGAAAGGTTGGCATCTTAGAAGGGCTGCTCAAAAAAGGAAGTCAGTCTAGTCTTTCTTGTGGTATGTTGATCTATATGGCTGGAGTGAAACTAAAGAATTTTTGAGAATATATTGAACAGATTTAAGTGTTGATTTTGGAGCTTTATATTGGTCAGAAAATCGGGAGATTGAAGTTGGTTTCTATGGGGCGGGGAATAAAAATTAAAGGCTGATGGGATTGGGATCTCTTTCAGGCTTTGTGAAGAAAAACCGTAGCAGAAAACAACAAGAAGGAATTAGGAAGAAGAAAGAAAGAAAAGGAAGAAAGAGATGTGTGTGTGTGTGTGAGAGAGAGAGAGAGAGAGAGAAACTTCCCTCTACTCATGGAAAAGAGACGAGTAGAGAGAGATTGAAGGGCTTGGAGAGTCCACGACTTATTTCACAATAGGGATAGAACTTAGAAGCTAAGGTTGCAACCCTCAATCACACACACACACATGCAATTCAAAATTTCAATTCATAATTCAATCAACTACTTTATTCAATATGTATGGATGCCTTTATATAGGCTTTACAAAGTCGTAAACAAATAGAATCCTAATCAATTAAGACTCCTAGATTCTAAGGCTTTTTTTAAGGACTCTAGGGATTGTCAACTAGGCTGAATGGGTCCCACTTTGACTCTTAAAAGACTTTTAATTAGACACAATCGTTGGGCTGTATGACCAGCTCATTTGGGCCCTATTTTGGTTGATTTAACAGTCCAAAAATAAGCCAATTTTATGGTTGTCGAGCACCCATAAAATCTGTAACAACTTGGCATTTCTTTCCTTCCCCCCTAAGACAAAATAATTATAAATAAAAAACCCTTGGCTAAATAAAGCCTTATTATGAATAAAACCCAACCTAAACACTCCTAACGGCTTGGCCTTTTGGCCTTGTTACAAATCATATCCTTAGACCTATACATGGTCTTCCAATTTCTTCTTCTTGACATGGTATGCTCCCGAATCACTTGGGCTTGATCTCCACCTAGCCCAAAGTTAGATTGGCCCAATCCCTCAAGTTGGTATGGAAATATTGTGCATACATAGCTTGCAAATAATCGTACTAAAACTAAGGCTATACAAATCTTTAATAAATACATTGGCCATTGATCTTCAATCTTCACAAAGGGAATGCAAATTTGTTTGGTTTATAGATTCTCCTTTATGAAATGTTTATCAACTTGAACGTGTTCCATGCCGTCACACTATACCAGATCGTGAGTAATGCTAATTACGGCTTTACTATCATAGAATAATCACATGGGACCATGAGAGTAGAATTCAAACTCTCTCAGAAAGCCACATATTCATAACATCTCACAAATCTCATGTGTCATGGCTTGAAACTCTGTCTTTGCAACGTATAATAACCAAAAGTGGATCTTCTATCAATCACAAATCCTACCCAATTTGCATTAGTGAAAGCCTCTACTCAAAGATCATGCCTTCTATAATACAAGAGTCCTTGATCTGGACTCTTCTATAACTAATGGACAATGCAGTACGCTGCCTTAAAATGCTTGGTTTTGGGAGCATGCATAAATTGACTCATATCGGGTCTTGACAATGTTAGAAAGTTTTATTTGTTATATTTTTATGAAAGTTGTAAGTTTAGTATTGGTTGGTCTAAAAGTTTAGCTTTTAAGTAGTTTTCTTGTTTTAGCAAGTAGGATCTTGAGTATTTAATAATATTTGTGGATCAAGTATAGGAAATTAGAAAGTATCATCTTGCGAGGAAATATGGGATTCTAAAATCCCTGGTTTTGTACTCTATTTAAATCACTGAAATCCCTATGAACAGAATTGAAGATTGATTATTGTGAAGCAAATTGTTAAAGCTCTTGGAAATGAAATGTGATTGCCTCCAACCCAAGAGATGATTCTCTTGAAACCCTAGGTGCGATAGCCTAGGTTCTTCTCTTTTTCTATTCTTTATTTTTCTGATATTGTTTTTCTATCTCAATTTGGTATCAAAGAACCAGGTCATTCCTTCTTGGTCCTACATCAACAAAACCTAATGATTGGACTCCACATCTAACAAGTGTAAATGATAAAAGTACCCTTGATTGCACAAAAACCCAGATAAATAATAAAAGACATAAAGAACATTACTGATCTCAAATGAGATCCCAAGATCCATCATCATGCCATATCAAGGCTTGCTGAATAGCTTTATTTCTCCTAGAATAGGTCTTTAAATGCTGTTTGGGATCCCGATCAATTCTCCCCGGCTTGGAAAATCTTGACCTTGTCGAGTTTGTAGAAATGTCATACAAATCAAAGTTATTTTTACCCCCTTCATTAAGATAAAAGATCAACTTGCAAACATCTTAACCAAATGCTTGGGTGATACCCAATTCTCTTGGATTGTAGGCAACATGGGTATGTAGGATATTTACTCCTTAGCTTGAGGGGGAGTGTTAAGAGACTAGCTTGTAAACGAGTATATCTGTACATGAGCGTATAAGGGCAATTTTACAACTTTCTGTATAAAGTATACCATACTACTAAAGGTGTGTACATATAAATACCAAGTATACAAGAGACTAAATCATACTCACACATTTCATCCAGATATGTATTTTCTCCCCCTCATCTTCTTTTACGTACATATACCCTTATTTCTCACTCCAATCTTTCTTTATATTAACAAATTGAACACCATCTGGAATCCTGTAATTGAATGAATAGAAATACAATTCTCAGGCTAAAAAGGCCATTTTCTCTTGAATGGGAGCAAGTTAACTTTGATTTGAAAAAAAAAAACTTATCTAGTCTTCCAGTTTGCTTCCACTCCCTTTTCTCTATTCGAACAGCTGTCTTAGAAACTAGAGAAGATCCAAAGAGATTTCCTATGGGATACTTCCAGTAGAGAAAATAAGTATCATCTAATAAATTGGAAGCTCATCTACCGCCCCTGCTCTAGTGGTGGGCTGGCTTCCGTCCTTTGCAGTACATGAACAAAGCTTTGATGGGAAATTTGCTATGGAGATTTCTTGTTAATTATCAAAAAAAAAAAAAGGGCTACGGAGATTTATCAGGCTGTTTTTGGTGGCAAGTTGTTGTGGAGAAAAGTATGGTTGCAGAGACAGCAGGTGGAAATGTGGAATAACAAGGCCGTTAGTCAAAGTTATTTTTCTTTGGTGTATTGTGAATTCCTCCTGAAGACAAAATTCCAGGTTGGAAGTGGCACGAGGGTACAGTTTTGGACAGATTGGTGGTGTGGTGACCAATAGTGGTATCCTTTCCAGCCTCGATTAACATTGCTGAAAACAAAAAGGCCATGGTCCAAGAATGTTTAAAGATACTGGGTTTGTTAATCGTATGTATCCTTGTTTAAAACCAATACACAGGTCACTGTTGAAGTTAATCATCCTACAATCAAATTATGTATTGTTCAGACTATTGACAATACATGTTTCACCTGCAATTGGATGACGGGTTAGCTGTATTTTTGCCGAACATCAATCTTTGAGATGATCCATCAATTGGACAGTCCAGAATTCAGGATCAAGTGATGGGAAAACCTTGGTTCATTATAAATTTATGATATAATGTACCTTGGGGCTATTACACTGGTCTGCCACCGTAACCATACATCAATTAGTGAATGTTTGCAAGAATTATCAGCAGCTTTGTGCATGAGGTTGTTGACTGATGAGAGAAAATAGTTAAAATACAGTGGTTACTTGTTAATGGTCTCATAATTTCAGATTTTCAGAAAATTTAAGATAAGATTGGAAACTTGTCTTTGTATTTTGATTGGTTGCAGGAGATACCAATCACATACAATTCCAAAAATGTGTTAAACCTAACCAGTTAATGCATATAGAGATAAAATATAAATTAACCATTATAGGATGTACTCAGACCAAAATATATGCATATTTGTGCAGCAACTGGCCCACATTTCCACAGATATTCATTAAGGGGAAGTTTATTGGAGGATCGGATATTCTTGTCAATATGCACCTGGTAAGCACTAATGTCAAATAATGTATTGTATGGTATTCTATTTAGGGTCAGGTATATAATGCTCTAATTTCTCTGTACGTCCTGTGCAGAGGGGGGACCTGAAGGTAATGCTCGCAGATGTTATCGCCAAACAGGAAAGTCACGAATAGAAGCTATTCTTATTTTAGATAAGAGAGTGTAGGAGTTATCTATTCAGGGAAAAGAAAAAGTGGAGGTGGTGAGAATGATTATTTGTTTTCTGCTCTCTTCTTTTTGTAGCCAAAATTGCTGGGGTAAGAGAAGTTATACCTTGAAATAAAAAGTTTAGTAATGAGTTGAATATTTTATTAGAATCTGTGTGATTCCTCAACTTCAATTGGTAATAGAATTGTGGTTTTTGTTTTGGCTACGATTCTTTCGAATCAAAAGCTTCATTACCCAACTCTTTGGGGACTGAAACCAATCCGAATTGGTACAGACTGCAGCACTGCAATTTGCTGTTACGTCTATACAATCATTCAGCGAACAGATTATTGGTAAGATTAGCATGTTAGTGGGTAAAGACAGTTCTGCGGTTTTAGTACAGAGCTTATCAACTAAGCAAAGCTAACATCTTTTTAAATCTATGGTGTCTTTACCAGGAGAGCCCGTTGATGTTTTAGACCGTTAACCCTCTTCCTAGTGGCAAACTTCCTCTCTTGTTTCTCTCAACTTGAAGTCGCACGGTATTACACTTCTTTCGGATAAATGTAGTGGAGCAATGTCTAAGGAGGTCACACTCATCCATGTAAAGCCCCTTGAAGTCGCACGGTATTACACTTCTTAGGTGTGGCCCAAACCCTAGATGTAATGTATCTCTTACACCAATTATATGAAACCAAACCAATAAGCCAAAATCCCATGGACTGATGGAACGCATTATACTTAAAAAAAAAAAAAAAAAAATTAACAAAGTTATGCAATGGTTTATCTGACACATATCTCTAATATATACACCATGCATTTGGTTGTCCCGTGGAATGAAATCATTCCATTTTGGTTTTCCCTAGCATTTGAGTGCATAGTTGTCCTAACAAAAATGGATTGATTACCATTCATGACAAAATTACGAAGGCATCGATCATTTCATTTTATAAAAAACCTAAGATGACTTCATTTCTAATTTTAGTCAACAAATCAATATGAATCTAAATGATTTAAACCATCACCTTACGGCTTCCAATGCCTTGAGAATTTAAAATGAAATGGTTACATCACTGGTGGCAGACATGTATGGCCTATATTAAATGATATTTTTGTTTTTGCTGAATAGCCTATAGTAAATGATTTTATAAATAATGATTAAACAATATCATTTAACACCGGAATGAAAAGGAATGGCCCTTTTTGCTCTAGAATCAACAAAGCTAAAAATTGTAAAAGGATAGATTTGGGGAGGGATCTAGCCCAAGTAGAAGAATTCACTATCGAAAGTGTAGATATGATATAAGCGAGAATTCATTAATATTGGTAAAATTTCTGTGAAACTGTATATCAAAAAATACTGTGAAATGGAATGAAATTTTCAAACTTTTGTATTCCCCTAATATTTGGTTTCACCAACTCAAAAAAAATGAAAGAAACTTCAACAAAATTTCACAAAATTTTGAATCATGGTACCATTACCTCCCAAAAAAAAAAAAAAAAATCATGGGTGATTGGAGATCATCATAGTGCAAATCTCAGTCATACCTTTCTCAAACTAAAAGCTGAACTCGACAAAAAGTACAACCTCCGCATAATCTTTCTTCATAGATTGCTCCCACATACGTATAACGACAGATGTTTGATGGATATAACAAGAAGTCTCTCAAATCTACAACTACTCAATGTTACATGTCCAATTTTGAAGATGCCGGCTTGCTTTGTTGATGGCATAGAGGCAGACACTCAAGTCCTGGGTTCAGAACCCGTCCTCAACCACTTACCTACTAATCACTAACCCTGCTTGCCCACAAAGAGACTAAAACAAAAAAAATTAAAATAAAAATAAAAAAATGGGATAATTCAGTGGTTCAAACACCTTCATAGTGGATATTATGCAGCAGCGATGCTGCAAATTTCTATAAATGAACTAAATGGAGCCGCTATTTTGTCCCCTCCCAGTTTTCAGCAAAGTTTGTGAATCAATTTTTGGTGCCTGCAGAGCATAAATATCGAAGCAAATACTCATTAGAAGAACAAGTATCTGCCAGATCCTGATGCAATCTTGTAATTGACTTCTGCAATGACCTAAGAGCCGGAAGCAGGCTCCTAGAGTTCTGTTGAATAGAGTGGCCATGAACTTTGCAGAGCTCCTGCAGCACAAGTGAACCAACCATTGTTTGAGATAGATGTCACGTGCATGCACAGTGCCAACCAGTATGTCTGTTAATGTTAGCAGGAAGTCCAGAAAGTAAAGCCATGAGACATACCTCACACCATCTAAGAATAAGCTCCAAATGTGGACAGCTTTCTAGAAGATCTGAAAATGCCTCAATTAGCCTCTGCAAATATCTAAATGGGATTGATGAAACAACAGCTAGTATATCCACTGGATTTACAGCAATAATGCATCTTTTAATTAGAGTGTCTTCGTTCAGACGGAGGCTGAGTAATAGCGCCCTCTGATGTTGATCCTCATCAAGAGCTGCTTCAACTGCCTGCACAAAATTATGGTAAAAAAGACATCAGGGCTGTAAAATTAGCAATTGTCTGAGAGCATTAACTGGTTAGTAAGAAATTAGCAACTTCTCTTTCTTTAGATGTACTAACTCCGCAGAGACACGGAGTAAGAAATAATACCTTAAAATACCAAAAGGAAAAAAGACTACCTCAGGTGTAACATCCATGTCTAGATCAGTGGGATCAAATATAAAAGATTCATCCATTGAGTAAACCAATACTCCCTCCGTTGTTGCTGCTGCCCAACATCTACCAGTTGGTGCTATCCTCAAGCATTTTGTTCTAATCACAGGCCTTCCACGGTTGGGCATGGATCCTGGTAAATCATACCCTAACTTCCCTCGGGTTTGTTTATCAATGCCTTCATCTACATCACTATTGTCATCATCAATCAAATCCAATGGACCAGCTTCTGTCATCTTCTTGGAATTTAAAAAGTCTAAAACTCCATCTAACGAGAGATTGTGTGTTATCTGAAACCTACGCAGCAAAACCTGGTGTAACATGGAAGAAAAGAAACAATTCATTACCAGATCCAGTTTGTTATACCCAACCATTTTTCACATAGAAACCAATCACATGGTGTACTTTGGAGAAACACGAGCAAAAGAGGAAATAAGTAAATTAGCAGAACTGTCTCATTACACTGATCGAGTCTCATATTAACTAAAGAATCTTGCAAGAAAAAAAAATCACAAGCAAGAGAAGTTAATTAGCATGCTTAGTTATAATGGGAACATCTTGGGCCCACAGGACTTGTACATGGGTCCAGGACCCCCCATCATATTCAGAGGATCTGAATTTCTGAACCCACCAATGAATGGTTCCACTTTTAAGATTGCCTATGCCAAGAATCAGTAAGCATTGGATCATTTTTTACTCTCTGATATTTCGTGAAACTTTTAGGTCTTATGAAAGCTTTTAATGAAGTTTTTTCACCGTTCAACTGAGTACTTGCAAAAACATACATAGTTGCAATTATCTGTTCAAGCTGAATTTTAGATTACTTAATCTGCTAGGGGCAACCCATCCAATAATATGTCTTGATCTACTGAACAGCATCCCAGACCATTACAATGGTC
>JAOXJP010235444.1:0-10014 GCA_025762735.1 Platanus orientalis | reverse complement strand
GAATTCAACCAAAAATGGATAGGATTGATTATGAATTGTGTTTCATCAACTAGTTGTAAAATACTAGTCAACGGATCCCCAGGAAACCAGATCACACCGAAGAAAGGTTTGAGACAAGGAGATCCAATATCCCCATATCTGTTTTTCATATGTATGGAGGGATTATCATCTTGCCTCAGAAGAATGGAGAATGAAGGGGATAGTGAAAGAATTAAAATTAAGAGAAATAGTCCAACGATAACACATCTACTTTTTGCAAATGAATGCTATGTATTCATAAAAACTAAAGCAAAGTACGCAAGAAATATTAAAACATTCCTAGAGAATTTTAGTAAGGCTTTAGAACAAATAATAAACTCCAACAAATCAGAACTAATATTTAGTAAATACACACCCAATCTAATTAGAAAAATAATTACAAAAGAGCTAGTAGTAAAACAAGCAAGTAACCCAGGGAAATATCTAGGATTATCATCTAATATAGGGAATAATAAAAAAAAATTTATTCTCATATATAGAGGACAAAGTAGATAAAAAAATACAGAGGTGGAAAGAAAATTTATTAAATCAAGCTGGAAAAGAAATCTTATTAAAATCTGTAATAACTGCCCTTCCTTCCTCCGCAATGTCCTGTTCAATATCCTACTTCTTAATGCCAAAAAAATTATTCAAAAACATAGACAAAAAAAAAAGGATATTTTGGTGGGGACAAAAAGAAGATGAAAGAAATATTAACTAGATAAAATGGGAAACTCAACAAAAGAATAAGAACAATGGGGGACAAGGATTTAGAGATCTATACATTTATAACAAAGAGCAACTAGCCAAATAGTCATGGAGAATCCTAAACAACCAGGAAAATCTTTGGGTTAAATTCCTAAAAGCATTATACTATCCAAATACAAATTTCATGGAAGTAAAATGCAACAACAATAGCTCATGGCTTTAGAAGAGTATACTTAAAGGAAGAGATCTCCTAAAAAAATGTATAAGATGAGAAAAGGGAAATTGAGAGGAAATTAAATTTTGAGAAGACAAATGGATACCAACAATAGCAGGAATGAAAATTAGAAGTATTAAACCAAACAATAATCAAATTGAAAAAATATGCGATGTAATAAATTGCTATGAGGGGGATTAGAATGAAGATATACTAAAGGACCATATATCACAAGAAGAACTGGGGGAAATTAAGAAAATATTTTTAAGTCAAAGCAACAAAGAAGATAGAATTATATGGTATCATAATAAAAAAGAACAATACATAGTGAAATCCGAATACTATGCGGAAGTGTCTGAAAGGAAATTAACCCAAACAATATAAATAACAATGCAAAACAACCAAAGGAGAACAATAATGAATAAATGAACATAAATCCACAAGAAATAGTTAATAACAATATAATAGAAAACCAAATAAACATAAATAATGAAAGAAACATAGAACATATTAATAGACTAGGAATAACAATATAAATAGAAATCACACAAATACAAATACTTTAAATCAAAACAATGATTCCCAAAGCGATTTCCCATGGGGAAAATTATGGCAACTAAATATACCACCAAAAATAAAACACTTCATATAGAAAGCATGTAACAACGCACTTCCAACAAGAGATAATCTAATAAAACGAAACATTAACATAGAACCAATCTGCTCTACATGTAATGAAAATAATAAATCAATATTACACAATCTTATAACATGCCCAAGAGTGGAACAGGTTTGGCATGCCTCAATGTTAACAATAAGAAGTACTCGGCAAAATGTTAACACTTTTAAAGACTGATTAAAGAAATAGATGCAAATGGAAAGGGATAACAAACAAAGAAAGAAGATGGCTTTCTTAATGTATATCAATCTATTGTTGGACTATTTGGAAATATAGGAATGAAATAATATTTAATGGAAAACCATGGAATATAAACTTACTATTGTCTAGTGCATGCAGACTAATAAAGGACCTGGGAGATCTGACAAGGACCCAGGAAATGGAGAAGAATGAGGATAGAAGATGGATACCTCCAAAAAATGACTTTATGAAGATGAATTTTGATGGTGCACTTTCTACAGGGAATCAGAAGGCACAAGCATGGGGATAGTCATACGGAACTCAAAAGAAGAATGCCTCATAATAAGACACAAGCAAAGAAGTATATGCTGCCCCCTACAAGCTGAAAACGAGTAGCATTACTTGGACTACAAACGGTTGTTACCATGAGTGTCAAGAAGATCGCTGTAGAAGGTGACTCGAAGATTACTATCGACGCAGTGAAAGGACCTTTGGAGGAATGTCAAACTGAAATTAGGAATTGCATAAGTGACTGCAAGGATCTCCTTAAGAACTTTGATAATTTTATTTTGAACCATGCAAATAGGATTAGGAATAATGTGGCACATATGGTGCCCAAAGGTAGCCTTGAAAATAACGGACTAGACCTAGCACTTGATATAATCCCAAGGGATATACAAAGTGCCCTGGATCAGGATATTCATTCATGTATGAACTCTTCAGCTTAATACAATTCTCAATTACCAAAAAAATAAAAAACACGGGAAGATGAGAACCCAACGATACAGCAAAGAAAATGCACTTGAATATGCTCAAAAAGAAACACAAAGTTATTGCAGTTTGAATGGGGTTATACATGAAATTTCCTGCACTTATACACCACAAGAGCATTCCTCCATCTCAGCCTGCCCCACAATCATCTGCTTTGTTAGAGGTTCTTATTGGTAAGTCCACTCTAACCTCATAGTTTTCCAATTGCAATAAGAAAAGATATCCGTTCATGTAGTTTGAGATTCTTACTGGCAAGTCCACTCCAACCTCTCCTAATTTTTCAATTGCAATATGAGAAGATATCCATTCATGTACAAACCATCCTATTGCTAATTTTTTTTCCTTTCTTTGTTTGCCTCCCTCATATCGCAATCTTTCCCTTTCATTGTCCTCTATTACTCTTTCTAAATCCTATCAACCCTCTTTACAATACACAAGGTGGAAACATGCCATGGATGAAAAAATGCTTGCACTAGTACAGAATGAGGGAACATACTACCCTTTCTCTGAGAAAGCAGGTTGTTGGATGACATCAAGTGTATGCTAATTAAGTACCATTCCGATGGTACTATCAAGCAACTAAAGACTCGTCTTGTTGCAAAGTGTTATCCAAACCTTAGGGTTTGATTACCTTGGAACCTTCTCTCCAATGTCTTGATTGAACTCCATTAGAATTCTTATCTCTATTCCTGTCTCCAAAATTTGGCTACTGCATCAGCTGGATATTTTTTTTAAATGCATTTTTACATAAAAATCTGCATGAAGAGAATTATACGAAGCAATCACCTACACATATTACTTGGGGGAAGTTTGATAAGGTGTGTCATTTAAAGAAACCTATGGTTTAAAGCAGTTTCTCAGCGTGTAGTTTGATAAATTAGCAACATAATTTTACTATAAGGCTTTGAACAAGCTTATTCGAATCACTTACTTTTTGAGACAGCTGGCATTAGGAGTAATTGTTTTGGTTGTTTATGTTGATGACATTATTATTACAAGAAGTAAAGGTAAGTATTTTTAAACCAAAGATCTTGGTCACTTGGGGTATTAAAGTAGCCCACTCAAAATATGGTGTTAGTCTCTCACATCGTAAATATTTGATTGATTTGACTGGAAAGATAAAAATCCTTTTGATACTCCCATGGAAAGCTAAGTTTAAAGCTGAACAAGAAAATGTGTAGTGATCCACAGAGGTCCACCTCATGTTACCGCACATTTATTGGTAATAATGACATGAAGAAATAAAAGCAAAATGTGATGGCTAGGTCTAGTGGAAACGTGCAATATAGAGCTATAGCTTATACTGCTTGTGTGACAATGCAGATCAAATCACTGTTAAAAGAGAAATTTCAAGGTATTCGGATCTATGAATATGTATTGATTTGCCTGGAAAGATGAGTCAAAAAGCTTTTTGATACTCCCATGGAAAGCTAAGTTTAAAGTTGAACAAGAAAAGATGTGTAGTGATCCACAGAGGTCCACCTCATGTTACTGAACATTTATTGGTTATAATGACATGAAGAAATAAAAAATGTGATGGCTAGGTCTAGTGCAAACGTGGAATATAGAGCTATAGTATATACTGCTTACATGACAATGCGGATCAAATCAATGTTAAAAGAGATAAATTTAAAGTCATTTGGATCTACGAATATGTATTGTGAATAAGGCTGCCATTTCTAAAGCTACTAATCCAGTATTCCACGAGAAGACCAAACACATTAAAGATGATTGTAAGTTAATCAAAGACATAAGCTAATAAAAAAGATTGCTACTCCTTATGTAAAATCTGAAAACAACTGCCTAATATTCTCATAAAGGTATTGGGCAAAAATCAGTTTATGCTATTTGTAACAATCTGGGCATAACTGACATCAATTCTCTAACTTGAGAGGGAGTGTCAATGTCACCAATGCAAGTGATGCAAGGGTATTTTGGTCATTTCAGATTAGATATCTTACTAAAATATGTTAAGGGATGGATCACTTGGGTTCAACCCTCTCTCTCTCTCTCTCTCTCTCTCTCTCTCTCTCATTTCTATGCTTTCAATAAAAAGTCACAAATCCCCTAATGCCACATACATTTTATCAAAATGCGATAGAAAATGTCAACAAATCACAAGGACAAAACCCCCAATCATCAGTTGACAATCATTTAGAATACCAAAGATAGGCAGACTGTATAACAAGTATAAGGACCTTAATCATGTTTTATTTTTTAATCTTTATTTCTTCAAGGAAAAAACATTTGCACAAGAATCCTTTCTCACAAGACAATTAGTCTTCAAGCAGACTAGAATAAAACTTTAAGCTGCATGAGATTTCTACATCATCATCTAGACTATGAAAAAAATGAAAGAAAGAGTAGTTTAAATATCAAGTTACCTCTCCACAAGGAATAAAAAATGTTCAATACATATTCAAGGCTGAACGGTATAAATGGTCATTTGCGGAAAAATTTATAATAAAAAGAACAAATTTAGAAAGCAGGATTGTGTTATTAAAACCTGGATAGTGTAACAGACGGACAAACGATAACGGTGCATCCAATGCCCCCAATTTCTCGAAGAAGTTCTCGTCCAAGTTCAAAGACAAAGCCATCAAAGAGATTAATCTTTTCCCAGCAGTCCTGACAAAGAAAAATCCAACACCCATTACTCGTGTGCTGAATAAAATTAAGACTTCCTGAACCCAGGGGAGCAAGGCTACGGAAGATCCTGCTCATATATAGGCATGCCACATCCAGGTAAAAAGATTCCCTGTTCTCACAGGAAGGTGACACATACATCACCATCCTCAACTTTCTAACCTCAATAAACCAAAAGGTTTTCCAATACATAAAAAGACGGAAGCAAACATCAAACGATATCACAAAATTGGATATCAACAAGATTTTTTGAATAACTTGCATGAAGATATTAAAAGCCATATTAAACCTAAAAGAGATTTCAACCAGAGGGAAAATATTTGAAGGCACTAGAAGGACTTGCTAGCCAATTTTCTATAACATTAAGGATCCACATTGAAAGAGAGACAGAGAGAGACAGAGAGAGAGAATAAGGGGATAATAGAACTTACAGGACTTTTTCATAATAAGCTTCCATTGTGGGTCTCCAAAATGGCAAAGCTTCTAGAATTTCCTAGCCAAAAAAGCATCAAGAATTCAGCTCAAGGAAACTCTTTTTTTATAAAAGTGTATTCTCATAGGAACAGCTGAAAATGCAATAAGAGGGATCTGATATTGAAAAGGAATTCATTTAAAAGGAAAAGACTCATTGACATCTACTCTCATTAATCCACAATTAGCATCCAAAATCAAAATAAAACCTCAACAACGATTAAAGAAAATTAGGATACGAAGATACAATAATACCTTGTGAAGGCCATTGATTCAAATCAATTTGTGTTGTAATGCCTTCTATAGGACCAATGTAGTAAGTCTCCTTTTGATCACCTGTTTTCAATCAAATAAGAACAATCATGTCAGTCTAACCTCGTTCACTTTTATTTCCAGCCATATTTGGTTGTGCCAAAAAGTGTTGCAAAACCTTAAATTTATAAGCCACAAAATTTCAAAAAAGGGACATCTTTTAGATTATAATAAAGACACCAAGGCACAGGTTTATAGCAACATTACTAGTTTAGTGTTCATTTTCTAAATTATGTCTTTTGCAGTTCCCTGATAAGTCTTTTTGCATTTTGCCAAGTCTTTGTCAGTTTCCAAAGTGGGTCTTACTAGGGATTACTTGGTTTCCTGATTAAAGTTAATTAGTAAGCACATAGCTTAAAAAGGGAACAGTTTCTAAACAGTTTTTATTTCCTAGTCCAACTGTAAAGAAGACCAAGGCCATAACCAAACCTGTTGAATAAATGTGTTTAAAAAAAATTATTATTTTTTTTAATAATAAGATTTTATTAAAGAAGAGCAAGAAAACAAACACAAGCAAAAGACAAAGAAACAACGATCACCAAGAAAGTGACCCCAAAAAAGGGAAAACAATAAACAAAAACACCCCTAGGCAAAACCCCACAGCAGACTAAACAACAGTGCCCCAAAAAGAATCCTAAATCCCCGCATCAAATTCGTTGGAGATAGAAACCCACTCCACTAACAGACTAAATACAGATTTAATCAGGCCATCTATCGTTAAGCTCTTGCCATCAAAGATTCTTTTGTTCCTTTCTGATGAGGACATCTGGGTTCCTCATTGGGTGTACCAGCGATGAAGGAGGATTGAGCCTCATTCGCTGTGGTTTGAATAGCCCGAGAGCATGTGGGACCCACAGGCCAGCCCAAGTGGGACCCACCCGAGAGCACATGGAGGGGCTGGATTGTTACTAGTTCTTTAGTTTTTATTTTTTATTCATTCTAATTTGATTCTCATGCCATTTGGATAAGTAAAACATGTTTTATTTAAGTTTTAAGTAATAAGGGCAGGGGGTCATTTTCCTTTATTTTATATGAGGCAGTCTAAGAGTCCCTCTTAGATCAAATCAAGCTTGGTGAGAGGCCTAAGATTCAGCTCCTTTACTGTTTAGTGCAGATCCAGGTATCTATTTACTTGTTTATTCTATTTTCCTCTCTATCTTATGTTGATTAATGGTGGACTGGATATGGATGAGATTTCTTATGCTCTCAATTAAAGTTTTCCCTTGAATCCCTTTGACCCCAAGCATTACAATCTATAACAAAGCTGCAGAAAATTTTCTGCATGTGTTTTGGCTCTCCACACCTGCTCTACAGCATTCAGCCACCTTAAATAGGCTCCATAAATTTTCTGTTTCATGATTTGGACTCTTTCTTTGAATCCCAATCAGGCGACAGCTTACTGTCCCTCATATTATGGCCGGATTGGTGTCTCTTGTTGACTGTCACCCTTCTTTGTAACCGTCTTTTATAATGCCTAAGAGTACTACTGGTGCTGTCTTTTGCTATTCAGCCTTGATAAACTTCAGCTTGAACACCCTATTACCTTCATTAACAACCCCTATTGATACATTTTTCTTTAAGTCATTGTTGGGAATTTAGGCCTTCACAAGTTCATTGAATTATCTCTCAGATCGAAAGAGGGCAGTACTTAATTTGTGTCTGATTTGATATGAGTTTCTTTATGTGATCTTGGCTATTGTTGTATGGTAGTTGAATTATCACTGAATCACTTTAATGGAACTTAAGCCATACGGCTGATAAGTAGGAAACTTGATTATATCGACCAGAAACTTGATTATGTCGACCATTAATATGGATAATTTGGTTTGACCTCTTCACTGTATTATCACATGCATGCATGCATCCGGCATCAAATTTGGAATCAGACCATGGTTAGATGCATCATTACATATGCTAGCTACATTCTATTACATAGCATGGCATTTAGGTGTTTGCATAAAGTCCCATTAGAGTCTGTCCCGTGGTAGATTACTGCAATGCGCATTCCACCTGTACTGGTTGCATTCTAGAACCATAATAATTGTCTTTCACAAGATATTTGCATGGTAGATTAGGAGTTCATACTTTCCTATGCATAAGATATAAACCATAGCGTGCCCACTTCCTTACGTTTGCATTTTAGGATCACTTTCTTAGTGTTGTTTTCATTTCCAGCATTGCATAAATTCATATCTTAGGTCTTAGGTACTTGCATAAACCTTAGGAGTGTCCTTAGTGTATACCCACACGGCGTGACACTGACTACCATCGGAAAATGGCTGTCAAGAACTTCGATCTAGACCAAGTTTTTAGGGAGTTTAGTGCCCAGCTGAGTCAAATTGAGGCCCAGATGAATGCCCAATTTACCCACTTCCAGGATCAAGTGAAGAATAAAGTTTTTTTTGTTTAAAGAAAGGGTAAATATTTTATTCAAGGAAGATAAACAGAAAAAAGTACAAACTATAGGATCACTGAGTAGGTGATACCAAAACAAAAGACAAAAAGGAAAGAGAAAATATAAAAACCCAACGCCAACTAAGGTGCTTAAAGTCGATCGGAACTTGGGAGGGTATGAAAGAGAAATTTAAAGAAAAATATTTACCAATACCACTCTCGATTAGTGGACCAGTGAAATTTGTTGAAACAGGGCAGCATGTCTATTTCCGATTACATTGCCCATTTCGATGAGCTCATGTGACGGTGTGACATCACAAAGGACCCTGTAGCAAACCTGAGTCATTTTAGGTTGGGTCTCCATCCTGAATTCCAGAAGGAATTAATCCCCCACAACAAAACTGAGCTGGATGAGGCCTATCGGTTGTGCTAGGAGTTAGAGAATTACTTGCGACCCCAGACTTTACGAGTTTTTTATTCCGGTCGCAGTGACCCTAAACCTGTACAGTCTGACCATGGGCTTATCATTGGGGGACAGCCTTCTAGGGGCCAACCTAGCAATTCTCGACCCTCTATCCAATTAGATAAAGAAAAAGGGATTGCTAGAGAGAATCAAAATGGTAGTGACCAGACCAAATGCTACAAGTGCAAAGGATTTGGTCACTTTGCAACTCAGTGCCCCACAGGGAAGTTTAATCTCTATGTAGAGGGTGCAGAGAAGGAAGATGGTGAGGACAGAGATAGGATTGATGAGGAGGTCCATCATCCTAATCCTCCACCTAGTGATGAGGAGCAAGAGAGCAACGACGGTAGAGTTGCATTTATTTGGTGGTCTACCTATGATCCCTATTCTCTGAACTCCACATTCTTGATGATGGTGAGGTGTGTCATCAGCCAACAATGAATAGAGAATGATTGGCGTAGGACTACCATATTCTACACCTATTCCACATGTGGTGACAAGAGCTATAAGATCATAATTGATAACAAAACTTGCACCAATGTGGTGTCCGCTAAGACCATGGAGCGACTTGGACTATCACCTGTCCCATACCCTTAGCCTTATAGGGTGTCATGGGTGAATACATCCTCTATTCCAGTGTTCCAAAGGTGTCAGGTTCCCATTGCATTTTCCTCTTACAAGGACACTCTCTGGTGTGACGTGGTGCCTACAGATATAGGCAACATCATTCTCGACAGGCCTTGGTTATAAATGTGGATGCAACACTATTTAGTCACTCAAACACGTATTATTTTACATTCCAAGGCAAGAAGATTAGGGTGGATCCACTCCCACCTAAATCAAACCCAGAACCCAAGGGTAAGGAAACTCAGGACAAGAAAGTCAATAATCCCAACACAAAGGCCTTACACATAACCAGCTCGAAAGAGTTCGAGCAAGAGGTCAACGAGGAAGCCGTGGTTTTTGCTTTGGTGGCTAGAGAAGCTACTCCGGACATTTCTTCTAAGTGTCCTTCCAATGTGGGACTAATCTTGAGGGAGTTTCAGAACATTTTTCTTGAGCATTTTCCAGATGAGCTCCCACCAATGTGTGATTATAATACCCAAGATTTTTCTTATGCATTATCATTATTTTTATATCTTTATAACATAATTATAG
>JAOXJP010235443.1:0-10014 GCA_025762735.1 Platanus orientalis | reverse complement strand
ATCTTAGAGAATCTACTGGTGTGTCAACATCTCCTTGAGAAGATGAATCAGACAACTACATAAATTTTTTAGATCAATAATTATCATTAAAGAGTATTCATTCAATGACTATTTAAAAACATGCAAAACTGTATTATCATGTTGTAGAAACTTTCTCAAGGATCTGACGTAACCAGAGTCGACGACGAATCTCAAGAAATATGCAAACATGCAACATTCATAAAAAAGAAAGATCATTAACATAGTCACTTCATAAAATAGTCGTGAAAGCAAAAATCGAATCAAAACTTCATTAATAAGAATCCATGTTTGACCCCTACCTTAGCTAGGGGTTTAGCTACTCATAATCAAAGGAAAATTCAAAAATAAAGTTTCACTGAATATCCTAAAAAGATCTAGATACAAAGTAATGAAAGGAGGGGAGATAGAGAGAAAGCCTTGACCGTTCTCTTTTGATCTATGAACTTGAATACTCCGCCTTCTTTTGTGGCTCGTGCAATTTAATCTTCTGCTCCAAGGTACTCTGATTTGATCCAATGGTTGGTGGTGAAAGGTTAAAGGAGAGGAGAGAAAACCAGAGAGAGGTCTTTTTTTCCGCTGTGTGATCCTCATTTTCTTTTATATCTCACCCTTGTAGAAAAACTCTAGAATTAGAGAGAATTCTTGGATGAAAATTCATCCAGATTTTTAGGCTTACATTGCATGCCCGTTTCGACTCCCAAAATGTTCGAATTCGGGGATATTTGTGAAATCAATATTTGTAGCCTTTTTTGTTAGCTTTCCAACTCAACTTAAATCGTCTCAATCCGATATCGGGATAGAAAGTTATGACCAAAATACCGCAACTTACTCAAATTTTTTTATCTAGATTTCCTTCCAAATTTGGAGCTACGAGTTTTTTCTCTTAAATTTAGGTCCCTCGTGATTTGCTAATTGATTTTAAACTTCCTACAAAATAAGATATGCATTAATACACAATTTTAAGCATAAGAATAAATATTGAGAAATCTCATATATCTATGTGTAAAATGCATAAATAAATGTAAAATATATGTGATAACGCCTACTCAAACTATGACAATACTACAATTTTAAGTTATTATCAGTTTGGCTTGTTGACACCTGACTAGGGGTGGCAATTCGTTTTGACGGATTGGGTTTGTGTTGTGTTTAGGTGAGGGTATAAGACTATTTGGCTCAATCCTAACCCAACCAATTTATTAATCGTGTCAAAGCGTGTTAACCTATTTTGACCCAAAACACATTTAATGTAACACCCCACATTTTTTACTTAATGGTAAAATTGTATTTTTTCTCCTATAAGGGTAAAATTATCATTTTACATATTTATAAAGACCTTAGAATAGTGACACAAATCCTAAGTGAACTAGAGTTTGAACCATGCATTGTTGGAAAGCTATTCAAGTCTTCTTTCCAACGCAATAAATGATGTCCAATTTAGAGTTTTTTAGAGAAAGTTATGGTCGTTTTCCTAGGTGTTTTTATAGAAAAATTTTGGACACAGTTTCAGGTTGTGCAGGCTGGGCACCGCAAACACCACTCGGGTGCCTAAGATGTACAACTTGGAGCACCCCAGGGTTGTGGGGGCATCCTAGCTCTTGAAGGTTGAGAAAATTTAGTCTAAGATTGTCCCCAAAATGTTATTTTGAATGTGACAATTGTTCATTGGTTTCCCAAACGTGTGGAATCTCGTCATGGGCAAATTATAATCCTACTAACACCTCAATTGGGTTATTTTGTCTCATTAGAACAAATGAGGAGAGAGTTAGAGAGGATATAACAAGTTTTTTAGCTAAGTGTGAGAGTTTTTCCCCAAATTGGTAAGTTCCACTCCTAACCCTGAAAATCTAGTGAGATAGCTTGTTTTTTTCCTAGATTTTCTTGTTTTATCTAATTTATGTTAAACTTAACCATTTTACAGAAGTTAGAGGAAAGGGAAAATAAGTCCTGTATAAGGATTTATTTGGGATAAAGAAGTAAAAGTATTAGGTAAGTATTTACACAAAGCTTACTCTTTTTTTTTGTTCTTAGGTTTTCCGAAGTCTTGTGATGGTGAAATCTTGAATTTATGACTGTTTTCTCATATGCTTGTAAAGCTCATTGTTCTAACCTTAGAAACCCTAATTTTTGTAGTGATTTGTGATGAAATATTGTCATATTATGCTAGAATCTTAGAAATTCATAATTTAATTTATAAATAAAAGTTGTTTTACATTATGTGTATGTGTATTTCCTTAAGATATGGGATTTCATGAGTTTTGAAAACTTGTAAGTTAAAAATCTATGAACCTATAGTCTTCGTAATAATTATTAATACATGAAAGACTTAGTTTGCCATGAAAAACATGGATAATTGAATTGAAGTAAAGTATCTCTTAATATATTATCCTAAGAATAAAGAAATTGATTATGATGCATGTTGACTCTTACTATAATGAAAATAGTTTATCATGATGTATAAATTGCTTAAAGATTGTTATGGAATGATTCAAATGAGTTATGAGTTAGATTTGTGGATGATTGGAAAGTATATGTAATATGATTATTATTAAAACGCTCATTTATGTTAGGTGTATTAATTTTATGATATTTTGAAATAGAATAATAAACATAATTTCATGATTTCCTATTGAGTAAACTAGAGAATGATTTGTTGATATTTCATGTCTCTAACTACACTAGTAAATATATTGTTTAAAGATGAATGTAAGATGCTTAATGATTGTTATGTAAATGCTATAATGAATCATATTTAGGGGTCATGAATAATTAGATAACATATGTAATATGTTGGGTGTACCTATTGCATAAGGTTTGAAAGTGTAATAATATGCAAAAATTTCATGATATCTTATTGATTGAATTATAGAATGATTTGTTGATGTTGCATATGCTTTTAATCATATTAGCAAATGTATGGTATAAAGTTGGATGCCTTTTTTATGATGCTAGTGAATGCCTATAGTGATAGATTTATTCTCTATTACTTAGTTAAAGAATGTAACACGTGAGTAGTATATATTTTTATATCATAATAAAAGAATGCTCCATGTAGGGATACGATAAAGTAAGTTGGTCATAAATTAATGAGAATGAAATGGGTAAAAAGACTAAATGAAACATAAAAGAAGATATATAAGGCTGTCAAGATGTAAAAACTCCATTTTTTGGAATAAATAAATAATGAAATAAAACAAATAAAGAAAGTAAAGACAAATGTCTTAATTATGAAGGTCCTCCAATTGGGGTCTAAGCAATGGTACGATGTTACTCCTAATGGTTAATGATAATACAATATGTCAAAAAAGCATGTAAGTAAAATAAAGTATAAGCAAGTGAATTTAAGTGAAAGTAAAATGTAAAGTAAGTAAAAAAAACTGTCACTAAGTATAAGATAATAAAGAGCAAGTGTAAAAAATGGTAAGTAAGTATAAGAAAATGATACCAAATGTTTGAGTAAACATGAGTAAATGTAAGGGACCTTAAAAACCTCCACTATTGATAATGAAAACTATGTTAAGAAAAAAAAAATTAAGCACATATAAATGGTGAAACCATTATAAGAATAATAAAAAAAAATTATGAAGAAGAATATAAGGAGAGAATAAAAACATATAAGCTTCGAAAGCAAAGTAAAATTAGAAGCCATGTAAATGATGAAAGATATTAAGATAAGAAAATGGAAATATCTAAATTTCACAACTAAGAAAAAGTTCATAAATTGTGTAAAAAATAAAGTTTAATGAATGGGAAAGAAAATGCATAAGCTTTTAGTGAAAATGTCCTTAATATGAGTAGTAAATAAGATGTTAAAAAATAATGAAAACTCATAATTATTAAAAGATTATAAGTTCTTAAATTATGTAAGAAAAATACAAATATATGATGATTCTCCCATTGAGATACAAATCAATGCTATGAAAATCAATGATAAAAATTAAATAATCAATAAAAAGTTATAAGTAAATATTAAGACAATGATAATGAAAGCTAATGAGTGATAAGTGAAGATATGACGAATGATAATTAATCGATGATAAATAACAAACAAGAAAGTAAATAATAAGTATTAATGTAATGATATATTTGTTGAATATTAGAGTACAATTTTATGTTTTATTATACAAATGTATTATTATAATTGTTAACTATTTAAGAATGATGTATGCTTAACTTAACATGATTTGAATATGCGTACTCATATTAGAAAAAGTATAGTCTATGCATAAGAAATAAATAGAAATGTCCATTGGGATGTGCATTAGATATCTTTACTATGGATAAACTATTAAATATTTATCATGTGATGGTAAACACATATTTTCATATATATTATCAATTATAAATATGAGAGGAATGTCATGTATAGATGAAATCGTACATATTATCAAATATAATTATGAGAAGAATATCATGTGTAGGTAGAAACATGCATATTGCCATATGTGGATGTTAGAAAGATGTCATGAATAAAAAGAAGAATGTGAATTGCAATGCATAGTTTTTACATGAAGAATCATGATGATAATGTTTAGATCTTGTGATGTCAAATAAATGATGTATATACACTAGCACATGCCTACACGTTTGAAATTGATATATATTTTATATAGAGATATATTTAGTATTTTGTATTGAAAGATTCATGATTTGTCCATTTGATTTATGTAGTAAGTTTTGTATACCTACTTACGAGCTGTAGATTTCATCATCCATACCATTTTTCAGGTGATGTTTAGTGCAGATATGTCATTTGGAATGCGTAGAGGTCAGAAGGGAAGCATGCGATAGATGCTTCATCTTTCATTGTTTTTAGTTTACTTTATACTCGCTTTCGTGTTAGACTTTACTATGGAATGTATTAAGTTTGAAGTTCGACTTTTGAGACTTATAGTACTAGATTTGAGTAATGATGATAGGAGATTAGTGATATGATAGTTAGTATGTCGACATATTATGATTTATTTCTGTTGCACCCTTAAGTTTATAACGTTCGCAATAATTGATTCTTATTCTACTGTATATGACGAGTTTAAAGTTAAGTTTTCAAATAATCTTATAGATTAAAATAAAAAGTGAAAATTTTATAATGAATATTTATAAACCCAATTTAATAGCTGTCCGGTTTCATGCTTAAATAAGGTTATGAAAATTTGGGTTGTTACATTTATGGTCAACTATAAACTGCTTATTTTTGTGTTGAGTTGTGTTGGGTTCGCAAGTTATGTGGTAATTCGTCTTGACAAGTTGGGTTCATGTTGTGTCAAGGTAAGGGTATAAGATGATTTGGCTCAACCTTATCCTGTCCCATTTATTAATCATGTCAAAACGGGTTAACCTGTTTTGACTTGAAACATGTTTAAGGTCAACCCTAACCCACTTATTTTCGGGTTGAGTTGTGTCAAATATTGTCACCCGAAAGCTTAATTGGATTATTGAATAATTATAGGAGAATGATTGTGTTGACACATACCCATGTAGGTGTGCCATTGATTCACAAGTGATGTGTTTTTTAATTTGGTGTATGTTTTTGCACCTGAATACTTTTTTGAACACCACAGACATGATGTGTCAGTTTACCATAAACACTTCATACACTTTGTCATGGCCTCATATCTTCTGTGCCGCTCCCCTTGTGCGACATCCTGAGCCGAGACACAAGGGGTATCATTTCACTTTTTGGAGATGTCACATCACCCCGCAAAAGTGAAATGATACTTTTCCTCTATCTCGGGTCACAAAGTTGCACAAAAGGGGCGGCGCAGAGGATATTCACATTTTCTCGCATTATTATATGGTGTGATAGTTTCCTTTGTATAAAACCAGTTCAAGTCGGACGGATCAATCGGTTTTGTTTGCACGTTATATAAACAAAACAGACCATCCCTAACCAGATTACCGGATCGGAACAAGTGGTCACAATTTGCTCATCGGAACACGACTACATCGTCGACACGATAAACGCCAAAAAAGATTAGGGAAGTGTGGTGGTAAACAGGTGGGTAGTTGATTTTGCTTTAGTCAGCAGCCTGGCCCCTTCAGGAAATTGGCTGCAGCACGCCAAATGGGACTTTAGAAAAATAGGCTTTGGTCGCCAGGCTAATATTTGTCACCCTTTCGCGCCTACGGGTAGAGGATTCATGACTAATTTATTTATTTGTTAGCACTTAAGAGGGGTTGACTCCTCAAGTGTTAGTGGAGAGATATCACACCAGCGAGGAAAATTGTGTCCGATTCCCTTAAAAATGCTAACATCTGTTGGGTGTCAGGGGTGAACACATCAGCACCAAAAAGTGATTTATACTTTTTTTTAGGGGGTTTATCACTTTTTGGCCCTGATATGTCCACCCCAACATTCAGTGGAGGTTAGCATTCTTTAAGAGAGGCAAACACAATCCTTCGCCTATACTGATATAGCAGCACTAAACACCATGACTGGAACTCCACAAGATGGATTTTGTCCACCTTCCTTGGGAGAGGTGTTGATGTGCCCACCCCCTGACTGGGTGCCTCTCTCCCTTCCTTAACAATGCTGGCATCAGGGACAGACATGTCAACACTGAAAAGTGATAAGTGCTCCCCAGAATGTGTAAATCACTTTTTGACACTAATGTGTCCACAACTTGACGCTGAGCAGATTAAGGGAGGCAGACCCAGTCCTTCCTCATTAACGCATGGTTTTGAATTTTGAAATTTTTGTTGGCAGCGTGATGTGTCTTCGGGATCGGTTTATGAATGCTTCCCTTAATAAATGCTCACCGCCTCATCCTATCAGAGGTGGACACACCAGCATTGAAAAGTGATTTTCACTCTTTTGGGGGGTGCATATTCACTTTTCAGCGCTGATGTGCCCGCCGCCTGACAAGGAGCAGTGGTTAGCATTCGTTAAGGTGAGCGTTTTTTTATCCATTCACCTTTCTTTTATGTCTGCTGAGGATCTTCCGCAGCCCCAACCCCAAGGATCTTCCGCAGCCCCAACCCAAAGAAATCGTCATTCAGCAAGAATCTATTTTGTCTTGTCTTTATCCAAAATAAAATAGAAATAAAATGTTCTGTGATGGAAAAGTGTTGTAGTGTGTATGGTGAATGATAAATTGACATATGCTATTTTTTGGGGTTAATAACATCCAAAAAGGTGTTCAGATGGAAAAGTAGGTTTTCAAAAAAGAGACCAAATTCAAAAACCCAGTCTGTGTTAATCAGCCTATAGAAGTCTGTGTCAAGGTTTGTCGTGTTTGTAAGATCTTGAAAAGAGTCGGAACCCCACAAGTATTGTGCCGTGCCATATCTTCGTCCCTGTTCTTGTGCATTATAGGAAGCTTCACTATAGTAAATCTCAAAAAGGTTCTGTTTTTTTTTTTTTTTTATCAAGAATCTCAAAAGCTTTGAATATAGAAATTCAAGAAAACAAAATGGCTGTTAGAACAACAATAACAGCAACAACAACAACAAAAAAAAGAGAAGAAGAAAATAAATTGAGAAAAAAAAAAAAAAAAACAGAAGGAAAGAGAGAAAGAGAGAGAGGAACAATGCAAGTGAAATCCTCTACAAGTTTAGATTACATTTGCTGGAATCTACTGTCAAAGGACATGTATCTTAGAGTGAGTGGGCTACTTTTAAGTTAACAATATGACACGTGCATTAAAACCCTTGCCAAAAATTGAAATTTCAATTTTTTTTATAATACATGTCATGTTTTGAAAGCAATTTCCAGTTAATGTAATTTAAGCTTGTTGAAGAGACTTTGCTCTTGGAAACAATAGGCCAGCTAGAAACAAACAATTCAATTGAAAATGCTTGCTTAAAATGCAAACAGTATGCTTTTGGAGGTACCTATTTTAGGTTACCCCAAACACATTAATAGAGTAGTAGATAGATTTGGAAAGGAGAATGATTGTTTGGAAATCAAACAATGCAATTGGAAACACTTGCTTCTTATTTTTTGGCAAATGGAAATATTTGCTTAAAATACAGATATATGCGATCTGAATTTTGTGCATACAAAAGTCCTGAGCAATGCAGACACATGGACAAGGGATGGATGCATCAACTTCGAAAAGTGATAAGCACCCCCCAAAATGTGTAAATCATTTTTTGGCACTGATGTATCTACTCCTTGGTCTGTGTGCACATTTTGTACACGGATTTTATGTGAACAAAAGCCGACCTCCAATATGCTTATATGTTTTAAAATTTGATGTCTCTTCTTGGACACCTGTTTTTTCAATTGAACATTTTTAACCTCCAACACACCCTTGTTTACACATTTAGTGCCTTAATGCATCCTAAATGGTTGATCACCTCACTTGTATTAGCTTGCAACTATTCTCAAAAACTGACACATATGCAAAAAATTAAAACTCTAATAAAATTTTGATGGGAATTATAAATTTTTGTATGCATGTCACCCTGGAGACACTTGTTACATATTAATGTTCTTTTACTGCAAGGATCCTGTCTCCCTCACACTCCGCATTTGTTGATTTTTGAGCTAGTTTTTTCTTTCAATCACTATAAATCAAGGGTGGTCAAGTTAAGGACTCTATTTTCTTCGATACCTTTCCTTGTAGAACTTCCTATTTTTATTTTTTTCTTTCATATTTAAAATATAGATAGTTTCAAGGATCTTTTAGATATTGCATTTTTTCATTGACTCATATTTTTCATGTATAATTTTTCTAAACCTTTTACGAATGGAGCTGTTTACTGCAAAGTGTTACAAATTACCCAAATTTATAGACTTGAGAAGCGATCATAATAGAAACAAAACAAACAATAAAATCAGACAATAACATCCAAATAAACCATACACGAGAAACTTGACTCACTAAAAAACCATGGAATCACGCAAATTTCACTGTACTCCAAGAAGCTGTTGTTGCAAGAAAATACATATAAATACCCCAAAAAATTAAGAAAATTGAATATTATATAAAAATAAAATGTAAACCTTGGATCGTCGATAACATTAGGCTCCGCAAAATAGCACAAATGTCTTTAAAGATCCATGTCATAAATAATCAAAAGAATTCTCTCATGTCCATGAATAATCTTGTGCTCTTCAAGAGATGTACACATAAAAAAAAAAGTAAAAAATCACTACTTTTTTGGCCCTAAGGATTTGGTACGCTCCTTAATGAACACCCATGGTCTACCCACATACAACAGCCAACAACATGTAACGTTGAAAAAGTGAAAACTGCCTCCCCAAAGTGTAAAAATCACTTATTCGATGCTACGTGTCTGCCTCTGCATGTGGGTGGACTGTAGGCATTCGTTAAGGAGTGTGCCAAAACCGTTCCACTTTTTTGGGTATGTGTACGACTCCAGAAGCCACAAGATTATTTGTGAACAGGAGACGATCTCAACTGCATACATAAAGTACTACTCGTTAAGTCGTTAACAGTGATAGGTTAACCTAAGGCTGAACCGGGGCTCTGCTAATTAACTTACCCTCGTTTCAAATTCCCGCCCAAATCCAAGAATCAAGCCGTTGTACCCGATCCCAAGAGACGAGGCCGTAAAATTTAGGGAACTATCGTTGGAAGTCACAGGCTGCCTGAAAACCCATCTCCTCCACTCCACCGCCCCAATCGTTTATAACAAATCCCACTCTGCGATCCCAGTTTCGCTGCTGAGTCTTTTGGTTTCCTCTCTCGCTTCCGCCTCTGTCTATAATTTATATTTGCAGTCCTTACAAGAAAGGATCGTACAGCGTATCTTCTTCTTTTTTAAAATCTCAATTCCTAAATTTCTGTTCTTTTTTTCGTTTGTTCGATCCGAGCCGTCCCTTTCTTCTTCTTCTTTTGGGTTACAGTTGGAAAAAAATCTGCAATTCACCAATCTCATCGTCTTCTTGAGTATCTAATTACAGGCATCAAGATCAGAAGCAGCAAAACTTACGATTACTAGAGCTTATTGTCACGGACTCAGCTTCTCCAAGCTCCAGAGACCGTGCGGCACTCGTGCTACTCCCGCTTGTAGACGAGTCAG
>JAOXJP010235442.1:0-10014 GCA_025762735.1 Platanus orientalis | reverse complement strand
ATTTTGTAACTTTAGACAAAATTCAAAATTACCAACCCCTCTGACATGTCAGAAAATTCTGAAATTTTTATGGCCGTTTATGACATGTTTCAGGATTCTACAGTTAAAATTACATTAGATTCCGACAAGAATTGATGGGATAAATTGTAGAATTGTGCTTTAATAGAGGTTCAAGAAGAAGAAGAAGAAGAAGAAGAAGAAGAAGAAAAGAAAAAGAAAGTAAAGAAAGAGATACCTTGGAGAAGAGAATATGGCCATAATCACACCTTGGGAACACCCAAATCTTCAAAAACTTTTTTATTCCTCACTATAAAATTATAAGGGAGGGGTTGCCTTTAAATAGACTTACAACCTTAAACAATTAGAAACTTCTTAAAATCCTAAACTTGCTAACCAAGTTTTCTAAAACAAAAAAAAAAAACTTATTTTTCTAAAATTTAAAACTACTCAAACTTAAGACTTTCTAAGAAAACACTATTCCCGTTTTTATTGACACCCCCTTAGTAATTTTGTCATAACTTTCCCAAATCACCTTAGATTTACACAATCTTGGTCTTGTTAGAAAATTAACTAAACAACCTATCTAATGACACCAAAATTAAGCCAAAGAATCAAGTTTTGGTTATAGAAAAATTGGGTCCAAAGTTAAAAACGGGACCCAATTTTTCTATGGCCAAGTTAAGGAGAGGTGTATGCTTACTTATTCCATTGGAGATTTCCATGACCGAGTTCTTTATGATGTTCTCCCCATAAAAGTATGTCACATACTTCTTAGACGACCTTGGCTATATGAAAAAAAGGTTTAACACTACGGATTCCAAAATACCTATTCCTTCAGACACCGCAATCACATGATAAAAATGGTACCAAGTCAAGACGTCACTTCTGTGAATGCCACCGAATCCTTCCTACCACAACGTGTATCTAATGGAGGTAAATAGATTCTTGATCCACCCCCGAACTCAATGGAGTTGAGCTCTTTTCAAAGAGGGGGGAGATGATGCGGCAACATTGCATTGGTTGGAAATGAGATATCCCCTTTAGAGGCCCAAAGCCAAGCCCAAAGGGAATTTGAAGTAGACCTGCTGCCCACTTCAATTTTAGTTTTTATTTTAATATTTTAGGATGATTATTTAATATTATAGCGAAAGGTCCTGATGTAATAAGGCATAAAACCATGGGGGGTTTAATTTGATTTTTAGAACTTAATATGTCTTTTTTTAGAGTTTTTATGGTGTAAATAAGGCTGGTCATACAGCCACTCTCTTTGATAGGGGTATCATTGGAAGTCAAACTTTAATTAGGATTTGGCGTTTATTTAAGGCCAATCGACCATGCTTGTAAGGAGTTTTGGTTTATGAAATATTATTTGGATTTGGTGAGCTACTTCCTTCCCAAAAATCCCTCACAGTTAGGTGAGTTCTCTCCCATCTTTTCTCTTCTCTTCTTTTTTTTTTTTTATATTCTTGAATCTTCTTCCGTTCTCCTTCTCTCCTTAATCTTTTCTTTAATTCTTTCAAGTTTGCTTTTTATTTTTCATTAACCCCAAACCTAATCTTGAATTCTCTATTCAAGAATTTTGGTTTCTTGAACCAGAATTTTCTGCACAGTAAAACCCCTACATCTTTTTCACCTTCCACCTTGGAAAACACTAATTTTTCCTCAACCCCACAGTCTAAACCTAAAACCTAACTTGTTTAAGCTTTCTCCCTATTCAAGAAACCCTAAATCTCTTTCTATCAATCCAAAAAACTATCAAGAACCCATCAATCTTCTATTTTTACTCTCTTTTTCTTGTTTTCTTGATTTAATATTTTCCTTTTTTTTCTTCATTTCAACAATTGAATTATTTCTATCTTTTTATTGAATTCTTGAATGTTTTAATTGGTATAATTAATTTTCTTCTATTCTTTAATTCAAGATTCTAATTCTTAGTTCCCTTTTAACTTAATTCTTGAATTCCCATTAACTTCTTAACCTTGTAGGACCAATCTAATTGGTATCCTACATCACTAATCCTATAACCTCCCCAATATCTTCACTCATATGAAAACACATTGTAGATATTCGTCCCCTTCTATACCCTCATTTAAATTTTATTGTTGAAAATTGTAGCAGGGTTAGGTTCTAGAAAGATTGTTGGTGTGGGAACAACCCTCTTTCATAAGTCTACCCTAGGCTCTTTCAAAGTTTCCTTGCAAAAGGAAGCTTTTATTTCTGAAATTCTCAATAATTCCCCATAAGTATCGTTGGTCTCCTGAGTTTTCGGGTCTCCTCTTCAAAATCATTCTCAACTTTCTCTCTCGTGATCCAAATCATCTCCTATTGTATCCGGTTAAAAAGGTGTGGAATGGGCCCTCTACTCTTTGAGTACAAGCCTTCATTTGAATAAACCCTCTCAGCAGGATGAATAACTTGGATGTTATTAAGGTTCAAAATGTTGGTGTCGGTGGGCATGTCGGTCAGACCAAAATAAGACATATATCGGAAATGTTAGAAATACAGGAAAGAAATATTACAAAAAATCGTTGAAACTTAGGAAACATATTCTTATTTAACTACATATGCACAAGGGAACAAATAGATTCATTAGGAATGATAGCTTACTTTAGTACACTTGTATTTTAATATTCTTTAAAAGGACGCATGCATACATAATGGTTGACAAACATATTATAATCTAACCGTATAAACATAAGGAAACAAGTAGATTCTCTTCATTTTTTTTCTTTCTTCTCTTCTCCTCCCTCTCTAATGAGGACATGGGAGCTAGGTGAGACCCACACTTGGCCAGGTGGGGTCCACGCAAGGAGGTGTTCAAGAAAAGGCATACAAGAAGCAATGAAGCAAGTAATGGAGCATTTAATAGAGCTTTGATAGACTTTATTTCAGTTTTATAGATGTTTTCTAAGAGTTTAGTAGAGTTAGAGATATATTGGAAATTTTGTTTTTTTATCTTGGGCATAATTGTAAAGAGGCTGTAAATAGGGTTTTTGCAGGGAGAAATCACTACCACAGGATTTGAAAGGGGGAGTATCTTTGTTTTGATGGCTAGGATTGAAAATAAGGGGGTCTTGGCTTATAAAACATCCCCTCCCCCCCATGGTTTGTACCTTTTTTTAATGAATGAAATTTATGGAAAAACTGGTTTTCTGGTTTTGGCTACACAATTGAGCATGTTTCCTTCATTCAAACCTTGATGCAAGTTTGAATCTTTGGTTGGTGATTTCCAAATAAGTGAGTTGGTGATTTCTCCCTAGCATCTTCTATTTTATCTTCTTCTTCTTTATTTCTCTGTTTTTTTTTTTTTTTTCACCATTCATCCTTGTTGTCCCACACCCAGAAAAATCCATCTCATCACTTCTCATCCTCCATCTTCATTACCTCCACTCCATATTATCACCCCAAGCAGCCTACCTGTTCAACTTCCATTACATTGTTTCCCTTTTGACCTTACACCCATGCGGCTGCTCCTAAGAACCATCTCCATCTTTGAAAGTTATTCCATATATACTCGTACTACTGTCCAGAATTTCCAGCAACATTTTCTCAGTTATTTCTTTTAATTTCTACAAAATCCTCAGAGTCCACACCCTACAGTTGGAAATAAAACTGCTTTCCTACTGTTTCCACACTCAAAACTTAAAACCCAAGCAAATAGGCACCTGTGGCCAGACCTCCTTGATGGGTTTGTTGTTTTCCCTTGTTAAATTGTAAACACAGATTTCTTTTCACATGCAGCCAAGCCGTATACCCATCCCATTGAATTTTCTTTTACATAAACTCCATATACCTTGCACATTAACTTGCTGAACCAAGTGGGAAATCTCTGTGCTCATCACCTGTTTGAAATTAGTTCTACAAGATATGGGCTGATTGTATACGGTAGACTTCTGCTTGCTTGATCAGATAACAAGACTACAAGTGGCTGCCTCCTTTATTAATTTCATTTTTGTCTTATGTTACTATGTGCTGCTCACTGATGGAGGATCATTCCATCGAGGACTGTGGACACCATTACTTTTTGCTTCTCAACATCACAGTCTTACACAATGGTGTCACTTTAATTTTGGGGATCTTTACAGATTTTACTACATCAAGGTGTTCGAAGAAATGCTTGAGAAAATGTTTCTACAATGATTGATCTGAGCTTAGGGTGTTGCTTCGAATTTTGGGATATTCTTTGGTTTGTATGGCATCACTCTCCCTCCTTTTACTTTCTTTGGAATTTATCATTTTTCATATAATTTTTTTTTCATAACGACACTGGGCAATAATACATTGTAAAAGGAGAATATTTGCTCAACATGTTGACATTGTACAGCATGTCAACCAAAAAATGAATTTTTATAATGTATTTAATGTTTTGTTTCGGTATAGTAATATGTCATGTCGGTCTTCGTAGACATGGACATATGTCGGGAGACATATAAGACATTTCGAGACATTTGATACCATGAATGTTATTCAACATAGGTGACCCTCATATGATGCTTTTGCCTCATATTTGCCCTCTTTGTATGAAAGATGGCGAATCAGAAAATCATATTATGATACATGGCGAGGTCGCATCATTCATTTGGCATCACTTTATGTCTAGAATTCCAATATGTTGGGTTATGCCACACAACTTGTTGGATCTTGTGAGGCAATGGGGGTGTGACGCCTTGGACCCACGAGGCAAAAAATTCTGGTTGAGTTTGCTTCATAGTTTTTGTTAGGGTCTTTGGAAAGAGAGGATTAGGAGGATATTCGAAGGCTTGAAGAAGACCCCTTTAGAGGTGGCAGATTCTATCCTCCTCAAAGTAGCTTCACGGGCCATCACACCTATGGATATGAGCGGTATATCTATTAATGATGTTATTACGGATTGGCACTCATGTATATTTTCATTCCGCTTATCATGTAATTTGTAGCTGCCTCGTCTTACTTCTGAACTGTAATTTTTTTGCTTCCTTCCATTAATAAAGAAAGTTATTCACCAAAAGAAAAAATCAAAAGTAAAATAAGATGAAAATAAAACTGCCAAACACACACATAGTATTTATATATCAAATTATATTGAAGCAAAACTCACCTTCAAGGTAGAACAATGGAAGGTTCAAGATGGCACCACCATCCAAGAAAGCTAGCCTATGATGAGTGTCTTCTACATCTGTGACATACAATTGAAGAATAAAGCCTCTAGTGGTTAAAAGTAGCAGAATTGCGGAAACAAGCACCAATGGACGCCATATGCCTACCACCAAGGTATGTATGCAAGGAGGCCAAACGTGTGTCGAACGTAAACCCACCATACGAACCTGCCCTTCCATCTCCAAGACCGCTTCAATTCAAGAAGGATATATAGACCACATTTATCAGTCACAAATAACAACCATAATAGTGATCAAGAAAAGATAAGTTTACTAGAGACGTATAAATTTGAAAAGCATCCATCACAAATTACTCATCAAGTAATGTTATGGGTAAGGACCACTGTTACCTAATTCACTAAAACTTGCATAAAGGAAAAACCCATTTGACGAAATACGTGACCAAATAAAGCCAGTTCTGTGTTGGATTTTGTCAACTAGGTAATATGCTATGGATAAATCCAGTTCTTTCTTTGGACAACTGCCATGGGAAACACACTCACTATAGATGATTTAACTAGGAGAGGACTTTGTCTTCCAAACATCTGTCTTCCATGCCTCAGAAATGGGGAGTTTGTTTCTCATACTTTGATCCATTGCCCCTCCTTGATGGAAGTGTGAACAAATATTATAGCAGACTTCAGCTTGCAATGTGTGTTTCTGAAAAATCTGGGCTTGGGTTATGTGAGAACGAATCTCGTGAGAATCATGAAAACAGCACCAGAGGGGCTGACGCATCAGTACCAAAAAGTGATTTGCACTTTTTGGGGGGCATTTATCACTTTTCGGCCCTGATGTGTCTGTACCCTGATGCCGTTTTCACAGTTCTCACAAGATTCGTTCTCACCTAATTTTTAGTGGAAAAATCTTACTCTCTTCTCTACAGGTTAAGGATTAGGGATGTCAATGCTAAAAAGAAGCTCCTGTGGCGGTTAGTACCGAAAGCAGTTTGTTAGTCAGTATGGCTGGAACGAAACAGCCGTCTTTGAGAACTATGCACAACCAGTCTATAGAATGGCAAAAAGAGCTAAAGAAACCATCTTTTTTCGGACTCTATGTTGTAAGGGGCTCAAGAATATTTGTAGGAGAGAATTCCAATGAGAGTGGACCTGCTTTACAGGGTTGGACTAGTTTGGTTTTCGAAAGCTTTAAGATTTGAATATTTGCAATGTTATATGTCTTGTACAGATTTTCTCATTTCCTGTTTAATATAATTTTCTCTTTCTCATCAACAACAACACAAGAAATAAAAATAAAAAATCTGCAAAAAACTATTGTGTGGGGAGTTATAGTGAGATAAGTGCCACAATTCCACAGTTTATCAAAAAAGAGAAATTTCAGAATTTGAGTTCAAATCCCAAAATGGGAATTTGATGATAATATTCATCAAAAAAAAAAAAAAAAATACAACATCGATTCCACAGATTTCCCTCTTTTGGCCAATAACAAAACGGAAACTCAATAGAAATAATCCTTAATTCTAAAATTTGGCTTTCTATCTCAAGCGATCACGAAACCCTTATCCAACATTCAAGCAAAATCAAGCCAAAAGACAAATCAATAACAGAAAATACCCCCCAAAAAAACAATAATTTTTAGCATTCAAGCCATGATTATTCTAGAGAGAGAAAGCAAAGAAAAAGACGAACTTGAGATCGTCAGAGGATGAGGAATGAGTGTCATCGACTTCCTCGATCTGTAATTCCTCCATTTCAAGCTCCCTTATCTGCTCCATTTGAAGCCGCTCGTTTTGTAAGATCCTTTCGTCCATTTCTTTTTCTTTTTTTTATGAGTTTTAGATGGAGAAAGAGAAAATTTTGAATTCAGCAGCAGAATTCTGAGGAACTAAGGAGTACCCGCCATGAAAATGAAAATCGTAGAGAAATCTCCAGAAGTAGGTCTTCATTTTGGGAGACGCTATTGGCACCCCCAAAACTCCTCTCCACACCTCCATTTTAAGACTTTTCAAAATTCCATCCCATGCCCCTATATGAAATGATTTATTTACCTGTTAATAAAAAAACCCAAAAATTGAAATTACTCTCCACACCCCTTTGTTCGTTAAAACGTTTGATTCTTATTCCCTCCCTTTTTCTCCCAACCACACCATATACCATTTTTAATATCATTATTGTGTGAAAACATTGTAATCATCCAATGGATCATCAAAGAGTTGAATCCAAACAAAAAAATCTGTTAATGGTTAGTATTTTTTGAAGAAAAAAAATTCGTATGTTGTTCAAAGGTACAGATCCAGACAAACATGGTTTTATTCAAACCTTTTGCCCAAGCACTTCTAGCTTGCTGAGGGTGATGCTTTGACCTTGATTTTTTTTTACTTAAACCCTATATTGATTTTTTTATGATGTTCCAATTGCGGGGTGATGCTTTGAGCCAATTTAATAAGATTTTCGTCAAGATGGTAGTGGATTATACCAATGAATTTATCATAAAAGAGGTAAATATTTTCAAATTGTTTTTGAGTTATTATGTAAAAGATTTTTTGACTTATTGTGCTTCGAAAACTTATGTTATTATTTTTTTTACAGATATTCAAGAACCGAGTAGACTTATGTAAGTGGGCGGTCGAGGTTGGGTGAATAAATGATTTCATCATTATCATTGTCACTAAGAAGTCAAATTCTAGTGTTTCCTCAAAGAAACCAATAATTACTCTTGTATGTAAGAGGAGTGGTCGATACAGAGAGCCTAAAAAAGATGTGAATCAAGATAATAAAAAAAAAAACATGTGGAATTAGGTAGCAAGAAATGTGGATGTTTGTTTGAATTTAAGGGTAAAAAGTTACTCACTGATGATGATTGGATTTTGTTAGTAGTGTGTGGTGTACATAATCATTCGGCTGCAGATCATCTCGAGGGACATTCATATGTTGGAAGACTGTCGCAAGAAGAGACTTCGTTATTGGTTGACATGTCCAAGAGTATAGTAAAACCAAGGGATATTTTGGCTACACTAAAACAAAGAAACCCCTTAAATGCTACCACAATAAAGACAATATATAATGCACGACAGAAACATAGAACAGCGAAGAAGGGTGAAAGGTCTCAAATGCAGCTACTATTGGGACAGTTAGTAGAACATGGATACATTGAGTGTCATAGACAAATCAATGATACCGAGACCATGACTGATTTGTTTTTGGCACATCCGGTTAGTTTAGAATTGTTACGTTCATTTTCACATGTTTTGATAATGGATTATACTTACAAAATGAATAGGTATCATAAGTCCCTTTTGGAGATTGTTGAATTAACATCCACTGATATGACCTTCGTTATAGCCTTTGTATATCTCCAATACAAGAGGGAAGATAACTTTACATGGGCACTAAATGTTTTGCGTGATGTGATCAATGATAGTGTTCATCCTCAAGTTATTGTGACAAACATGGATGTGGCTTTGATGAATGCAATCTCTACAGTGTTTCCTAATGCTGTACATTTACTGTGTAGATGGTACATCAGTAGGAATGTTCTTGCGAAGTGTAAGAAAATGTTTTTAACAAAAGAGATTTAGGAGAAGTTTATCATAGGTTGGAATGTATTTGTGTTTTCAGCGACAGAAGAATAATACATCCAAAACCTCGCATCATTGAATCATAAATTCAGCACGTATCCGGATGCATTTGAACATGTGCGAAGCAATTTGCTAGATGTATATAGAGATAGATTTGTGGCTGTTTGGACAAATCGATTGATGTATTTTGAGACAACTACAACGAATAGGGTTGAAAGTGCACATGCAAAACTAAAAAGGTAACTCAGATCAAATAAAAGGGATTTTGAGTTCTCTTAGAATAGTATACATATGTTGTTTAAGTTGCAGCATACAAACATAAAAGGATCTTTCAAGAAGAGTAAGACAGTCGTCCAACACAACTTCAAGCCTTACGAATCTAAAGAGCTTTGGGGCAACATTTCAATAAAGGCGATGGAGATAGTTTTGTTTGAAGTGAAGCGGACCAACTTTGTTGGTGTTGATGTTTCTACATATGGTTGTATTTATCGACGCACGTATGGGTTGTCATGCACACACAAGATTATACAGTACATGATGGAATGTCGTCAAATTTCCCTTGATTTTATACATCGGCATTAGCGTAAGCTTGACATGCTAGGTACCTCAACCCCGACAGGACAACAATTCGATTATACTGATGACTTACAACTGTTTATGAAACAGTTCAATGAATATGATCCCACAAGGAAGTTACAGATGTTAAAGAAGTTGAGAGAGATAGTAGCCCCAAACAATACACATCTGATGGAACCGAAGGTGAAGACAACTGCAAGAGGTCATCCACATGCGAAGATTGACACATCTATGAGGTGTCAATCGTCTGAATTCAAAATTGTATCTTCAATGCAGGATAGTTATTCTTCTCCTGTAACTACAAGTATGACTAACACTCTGGTGCAATCCTGTCGCCTAAACTCTCAAAGAAGACCAAAAGAAAAAATAAGCCAAATATTTTAATAACAATGTAAATTATGATGTACTTGTTTATTTAACATATTATGTTTCATTGTGTATTTTATAGGTATTTTATACATGTATAGCGATGAAACAAAGATCGATAACATTCGTTCGGGCATTAGCCGAGGGGATAAGGCCTTATATTGCTTTAACTAAAGATGTGACGACTGATGAAAATTGTGGATTCAAGGCAATTGCTACATTGCTCTGATATCTTGAAGATAGTTGGTGGGATATAAGAATATAATTGTTAAGCGAGTTATGAAGTCATCTCCCACATTATGAGCAAATATATGAAAGTCGCCAGCGAGTTGATGAGTTGGTCCAACTACTATCATACTTTGATGACTGCCTAGGATATGCCTATTGGATGATCATGCC
>JAOXJP010235441.1:0-10014 GCA_025762735.1 Platanus orientalis | reverse complement strand
CAAAAACCTCCAAAAAGTGAATTGATTCCGCCCCCCAAGTGTCCCATCAGGGGGCGTGGTGCATACGATTTCATCCCCCTCCTCAAGTGGCAAGTTTCAGCCAGCAGTTCCCACCACTCGGCAAAAGGAACCATTTTCAGTAATTTCTATTCAAAATTCAAAACTTACTGGTGATTAGCCAAATTACTAGGGAAAGAAACAAATACACACTAGAATTTAGGGCTTGATTAGGTAGACTGGGTAATTGAGTAGTTGTCAATACAAAGGGTCTTCCATCAATGGACCTTTTATTGACCAAGCCATCCTACTAGGCTAGCAGACAAGGGGTCACCTAGCCAAGGGTTCAATCAAATCCATCCACAATGACTTATCAACGTCCCTCTCGACTCCTGTGGACCTTCTCTTACACGATAATAATGTAAAAAATAGAACTTTTAACCAAATAAGGCCTACACATATTTTAGGTTGCCATAACCATTCACACCAGCTACACCAAGGCAAAATTTGCTTCTATGAAACTTCGAACCCAGGTGCCCGGACTGTCCTTAAGCACAATAATATGCCTTTACAAGGAGACATGGCAGGCAAGCACAGGATCTGGACCCAACACTTGATAGATCCCAACCAAGAGATCCGCAGGGCCAAAACATCAGTAATATCCAATGATCTCAACAATTTGATTTTACTCCATTCCATTGGACAGTGGAAATGCTTTCATAAACATGCTACAAAAAGCTCTACCTCTACAGATAAATGCTCCAAAAAAAAAAAAAAAATCACATTACCGATTCCTGGATCATACCAGGGTACTCAAAACTATCCTTACACAAAATGTTTAACCAGATTTTATGCTCTAAGGACCAAGCTGGTATGGTCATCAACCATGTCAAAAATGTGTCATTATGGACCTGTTGAATGTTGCAGGGTGACTATACGAGTTCCCACTGAACTGATAAATTTCTTCCCACAGATTTCTACTTGTATACCAACAATTTCAGAACCGGTTCAAATGAAGCCCAAGCCACTTGTGTCAGACTGACCTCCACTGTCCAATTGTTGCAGAAAAAAAAAAAAAAAGAAAAGCAAATGCCCCTTTGGGGCAAGGGAGGCTGCCATATCATTCAGATGATTATTAGACCACTGCACGTAAATACGTTCATAATTCAAAACATTCCTTGAAACTTTCTTACATATACAGATAGTCTGGACTTCTCTAAGGAGCAAGAGAGATGCCACCAAATTCCAAGGGAAATAAATAACACACATTTTAATTGTGATAAACAATGGACAAATCTGTCACACAAGTGTAGCAAAAAAGCATGTATATCTCAAAGATGGAGGGGGGAAGGGGGGAGAAAAAGAAAAAAGAGGCAATTGATCAATCTAAAAGGAGGCGGCAGAGCAATGGTTGCATGGATTCATGTCCCCAATTTTCTTCTCACAGAAATCAGTATAGCCAGTCAAAGCTATATCTGGGAAGTGAAATGGCCCTGTTAGCAGTTATTCACCTGTTGCATCATGGCCTTTACACTTGCAGGTTTCAATTGGCTAGTAAAAGTATGGGGTGTATCCAGTTGTTCCAGAGGTTCTGTTGAGCCCAATCTACATAATCACACAAGAACAGCTCCGTTCATTTTCACCATCTAATTCCTCATCTGAGGAATCCTCATCACTGCCATAAGATCCAGTTTCCATGTCAGCACCACAGGCAGTATAAAAAATCACAAATTCACTCGAGTCTAGCAAAAATGTGTGTTACAAGAACACAACGAAAATGTACAAACTATTTAATGTGCAAATGCATAATGAAGTGCCCTTGATCCTCTCTTGATGAATCTGTGACCTCAGGGAAGGACAGATTTGCTCAAGGCAACTTCGATCAACTATTTTCAACAGTGTTAGGTCTGCCAACACCATCCTGATGAAGAACAACACAGGTTTTCCCATTTCCAATTAGGTTTCCAACATCCCTAATAAAGACCACCATCTGTTGGTGCTAAAATATTATGACAAAAGAATAGTTCTGGTTTATGCTCATAAGCAAAATGACTATGAAACAAGGACACTTTCATGTTTCAAATTTTGCCATGTTGGGCACCAACACCCATATCAGTGTCCTTGTTACCTAGAAATAACCATGGTAAATATACTATGCACCATAAACACAGAAAAAGAATGTTCCACAGATGTAACTAACAACCAAGAGCTTTGTCAAATGTCAATTATCAAGAGAACCCAAATTGAAAGAATCATCAAGAATTGCTTTTACCTTGCTAGGGCCAAGAAGAGATAACCCATCCCAAAAGAATGGGCCATCTTTCCCTAAAGAAATCATTATATTTGAAGACAAGAAATTGTGTTATTTTAGGTTTCATAAAATAAAACTCACGTGTAAATAAAAGGAAATGATGGAAGCATAGGAGGGTTCCAGCATTCGATGAGGGCCTATTTTGTGTTATCAAATGCTTTAGTTTGAGGCTGAGTGCATAGAAAAGATAACTCTGGAAGATGACAATCTAAATGTCATCTAAGTTTTGCTGAGAAGAAACAAACAAATAAAAAGTCGAGAACATAAAAGGCAAGAGGGTATCCTTCCAACAGAAAAATTGTTGGAACTACATAATAACTGGGACTTTCCAACCTTTTTTGTCAAAGCCAACTCAAACAAGCATGGAACGAGTAGCATGTGTCATGTATGTGAAGGAATAAAAAGTGTTCTCAGTCAGAAGGGAAACAAAAAAATAAGGTAAAATAGGTTCTGCCTCAACCCAATCCAAATAAAAGAACAATAATAAAAGAACACAACTAAACAAGTATCATGAAAAATGATGAATCAAGCATTGACATAGAAGAGAAAGCATTAGAACAGTCCCAAAATTGAGCAGAGGCTCAACTTACAATTGCTGGTAGTTGATCAATTCTTTAACCCAAAAAAATGAAAGGTTAGAACAAGTGATTGAACCTCTTAACACAATGTAGAAGAATGATCTCACAAAATTAACCAACCCTCAATCATTATTAAAATAAGACATAATGCATTGGATGTGAGAAGTGGTGCATAAGAAGATAAATGCCATATTATATACAAACTAATCATTTGATAGTGGATACAGATGCCTGTACATTACCCTTTATCAATTACACCTAAGGGACCTTTCCAACTCAAACTCTATCTAGACCTGTTTTGCTCTCCTATTTCTACATCTGAATCAAGTATGATAATAATTAACATGCAATGCATACTCTTGCAAATCTAATTTCTTGATAGAAAACAAAGCATATAGAGGTCAACTATTGCTTTGTTAAAGAGATGGTGAGTTAAGTACTGATAGTCCTGACCAAGCATATATTATTATTTTTTTCTTTTATTTTTTGGTGGGCAATATCACCAAGGGTTTTATTAACAGGGTAAAAAATTACAACCTATATGGGGGACACCAAAGGCTTACCCTAGAGCCTAATTAAAAGTTTATCCATTCACTTCCACCTAAATAAATAAGCAATACAAGTTCATCTTGGTCTTTTTAAGATTTCACATACATTTATAAACATAAAATGGAATTAAAGCTATCAAAGATGGCATTTTAAGAAAAGAGGATGAAGTTTGGCAAATAGTGTTCTTTGTGCTTTATAGAGGAAAATGTAGACCAACTTTTTGTTCATTGTTTGACAATCGTCCAGTTGGAAGTCTATTGGGCCTTCCCATCCAATTTTAAAGGTCTAATTTCCAGGTTGGTTTGCCTCCGTATTTATAGGGTTCCTATTTGATTGGGTTTCTATCCTCCTGGATTTTGAGGATAGTGTTTGAAATAGGTTTTGGAGGGAGATTTTATAGTGGTCATGGGGATTTGGTTTTTCTTTTTTTGCTTTCTGTTTTGGGGCCTTTGGGTCACCTCCCCAGTGACCATGTCCTTGGTCTTCTGATGTGCTCGTTTCGGCTGTTTGGCCTTTGATTAATAAACTATCCATATCTCTCAACAAAAAAAAAAAAAAAAAATCTAGGTGATGGATAGCTTGTTCGGAGGGGGAGCTCAAAGAAATCTGGAATCCGCTTCTAGGTACCCTTTGTTGGTGCAATTGGAAGAAAAGAAATGGGAGAGTTTTTGAGAATCAGGTAAACGATCAAGAGGGCCTTCATGACTCGGTTTTGAATACCTTGTAGTGGTATTCTTTGAAAGACGATTATTATGAGAATTTGGGTCTCCTTGTGGACTGGGGTGATTGATTGTGGTTTTTTGGGTGTAGAAAGGGTTTTGGTTTTGTCCCTCCCGGCTTTTGTTTTAATGATAGATCTTTATTTTGATTTCTTTCTTTCCTCTCTGTTTTTCGTTTAGGTCACTTTCCAGGTGAACTTAGTTTATCCTTTTCATTGATAAATGCAAATTTACCACCTTTAAAAAAAAATAGAATTAAAGCTTCCTGTAGAAAATTCCGAAACAGACCCTCCCAAAAGAAACGGATGAAAACAAGAAAGGATCCTGAAGGTCTGGCCCTGATAGTAAAAGGACAATGCATGAAGTTCGCAGTGAAAAGACAAACCACAGAAGATGCTACAGATCAGAAAAGAATTTCGGACATGGATAAGACAACCATCTGTAATCTATGTGAAGATTGTCTCAGGCAACATAAATACTTGGTCTTGAACTCTTGATTGATTAACATAAAGAGATACTTTTAAATTTCCATTCCTCAGCTAACTGTTTGTGGGGCTCGATAAGTGTCCTTGGAGCTCAGAAAAGGCTTAAAACTTGATCCGTCACCTTAAAGGCAACAGAAATTGTGAGTGACTATACACTTGGCATCTCACAGTATTTTGTTGGGAAGATATTAAGATCGGATTAGATACCATGTGTTTATGGATAGAACTCTAAAAGTTGTAGCTATTAGTAATGGAAGACAATGCCTTCTCCTACTTCCCCTGATCTCATTAGTGTTAGCAGGGAAGTTGGTTCCCGAAACTCTCCTTATTTGAATTAACTGAGGTGATCTAGACTTCAAGAACCGGATGGGTCTATGTCCAATTGAAGGCTCTTTCAACTTAAAGCTAAATTAAGAGCATTGTTTTTTAAGTTGGAATGATATGTACCAATGGGGATATTCACTTTATGAATGATTCCCAACTCCAGGGATTAAATTCATGCTTGGGATTGGCCATTGAACCCTGTCTAATGTTTCAATAGGTGGTGCTTGGACTCCTTCCCTGCAGGCTGAATGAACCTTGAGTTGTGATACAACCATTGTGAAAGCATGTCAAAGAGAATGTCGAAAAAGCAGTGCACCAGTATTGTTTTCTGGTTGCTTAGCTGATGGTCGTATATACTTGTTGGAGATCCAAACTGTCCTACAAGATCTCCAATTGGTGGTTGAGTCCTAAATATTAGCATCACATCAGATTCTCCACATTGATGCAGCACTATGTAGATGCCTTCTTGGAAAGTTGCTTATTTCATCAGAATGGTTAAATCCACCCTTGGCACTTTCAAGGACATCCATGATTGGCACAAGACCAATAGGGAGGCACACTATTCTTCTTCCGTATCCTTAATCAAGCTGAATTATTATTATTATTATTATTTGGATAAAAGCTGAATTATTTTTATTATTATAATTATTATTTGATTTCAGAACACACTTCAAACTACCTAAGAAATATTAGCTTAGAGACACTGGTGTTCCTCAACACAAAATTATTGTAAAAATCTTTGCCTATAGTTATCCCTAAAGACAACTCATCCATATTTTTAAATAAGCAACATATAGCCATAAGAAACGAGTGAATGTTTGAGAAAAATGTCAATACAATTGAATGTTAGCATCGCCAGGGTGGGGCAATTTTGGGTTATGGGAATCCATGGAGTGGGTTTAACAACCAGTAGTCTGGATCCATGGACATGCATGACACATTTACAAAACATGTCCGTGGCTATTACTGGGACATCTTCCAGGAAAATAATGCAAGTACCCTCAATATTGATAAGTTGGATTCTTCCTTCCATATCAAGATGAATTGTTAAGGAAACCAGTAAGAGAATTCCTGCAACCTTTCATAACAGAATGCATGAAACAAAACAAGATGCAAAAGAAGAGATTCAACCAAAAAGAAAGATCCCTAGCAACAGACAGTATAAGTAGATAATTATGATGAGTACATTGACGATGTAGAACAGTGATGCTTCCACAACAATAATGCAGCGGATTGGAAAATAAACCACTTCAAATAACCTAAGTAACAGAAAAATCAATGGGTTACAAAATTCAGAAAATCTCCTTGTGAATGATTATGAGAAGTGTGAAGAATGATCATTAATTGTAGAACTTCTTTTCAAATCTTAAAGATCCAATCTAGATTAGAATTCAAATCAATGGGAATTAATCTATAAACCTTAGTCCATGGGATAGCAACTGGGCAAAGTATTGAAAAGTTCTCACCAATTGAATGTGTAGAATTGACTAGAATTCTCATTAGTCACCTCTTGAATAAGTAACCCAAAAAATTCAGCAAGTAGAATTCTTTTGATGCTCAAAATGATCACCAAGTGGTAGCAGAAAATCCAATGAGATTATGAGAACTCTACAATAATGAATCCGCTAATAATGATCCCACATAAAATTTTCAAATCCTATTTCAATTCAAATTACAAAATAATTAACTAATAAATAACTAAAATCTGAATTTAGTCCTAGATGAACAATTCCATGAGATTGGAAGCCCCCATGTGTTCTCTTATGGGGAGACACGTAAAGATGCCAATCAGAGGGCACAGGTTTACCCTACAGGCATCCAAAGAAGAATAAACCCTGTTGGACCCTATGGACAAAGAGGGTATTGTGGGACAAATCAGTCCCTACATCATTCCCTCCAGGTGGAAAAGAGTCTGTCCTCAGACATTGTGATTTCCAACCAATTTTTTATGCCGGTAATCTCCTGACTTGGCGCTCGTCACTTCCTCTTTGGTGGCTAGTCATGAAAGGATGTGGAAAGAACACATATCGCTTCCTATCACAAAAAACCTTGTGACCCTACTAAACAACACCATTATCACAAATTCAAAGTTTTCCAAGAATAAACCACAAGCATCTATGTTGCTCACATAATATAGGATTCGATCACAAAAAGCCCCCATCTAAACATCAACGGATGCCATATTGAGCTCATGTTCTCTTGGGGATTGCACGTTCCATATTTTTGCAATGTAAAATTTTAATGGGACTCTTTAGTCTTTGCTGATTGTACCTAGCAGCTGTATTCCTCGTGCAGCTTTTGGGGTTCTCCCCTTTAAAAAAATTCATCCTTATCTATCAAATAAATAAATAAATTGTTGTAGAGCTCTTTGTAACCAACTTAAAACCCATTAACTAGCAAAAGGTTTTATATTCAAAGCTCTTCCAAGTACAGAGCATCTACCAAAGCCTTTAACTCATGTTGACTAAACTTCTCGAGTCAAAAAGAACATGCATTGATTCTTCATACACTTTATTTGAAGCAATTCCCAACTATCAGAAGAACTCATTTCGTATTAGGTCATGGCTTTACTGATTTCCAAGATGCATGAACTCAAAAAGGTTTACCATTCATAAGAACCATATTCAAAAGTGAAGCTTCCTAGACTCCTTCCGATTCATCCTCAAACCCAGAACTCAGGTTGAACAATGAACACAGTTAAGGAATTTCCTTCTAAGGCACTAATGCAACATATATCGCATATGACATCTCGCTTGACCCTTTAACCAGGTGTCTTCTTTTCTTCGAATACTTACCTTCTTACCAACTTTAGAAAATGTGCAAATTATACTTCCAATAATCTAGGATGTCAGAAAAATCATGAACGGTTTGTGATTCAGTTTGAGCAAGATAACTTCAAATTTCAAGTTTCAATCCAATTAGATACCATTGTATTTATAATTTATACATTGCCATTGCTTGAAAAGGGCGGCTTGGCCCAACGGTAAGGCTTACCGTTAGTGTCCCTGGTGGCGCGGGTTCAAGTCACGGAAACAGCCTCTCTAGAAATGGAGGTAAAGCTGCGTACATCTTGCCCTCCCAGACCCTGCGTTAGCGGGAGCCTCGTGCACTGGGTTGCCCTTTTTTTTACATTGCCATTGCTTACTAACTGACAATGAACAAAGAATTTATAAAATTCTTCTGTGTGGTCCACTGTACTATCTTCTCCCTGTTGCAAAGCTTGTAGCTTATTAAAAAACTCCCTTGATTAGAGAGAGAAATTTCCTTTCCAAAGTCTCCTGGAATATCCTATATGTTACAATCAGTCCATGGTTGTATCAAACATGTGTTTTTATATTCTCCTTTCACCATACAAGTGCACACCCTTGGAACCTTGTTGCAAAGAGGGACGCGTATGCTTTTTGAAACAGCATTATATGTGAAGATATTTTCAATACTAGTGATTCAATCAAGATAAACGTCTGAAATAAGTTCACCATTAAAGTTAGGTATCTCCACCTTAATACTAAAATCACAGTCCTAGACATGTTATTGAATGCACCAATTTGGCCATCTCAAGTGGTGCTAGAACTAGTGAACTACAAAGTTATTGTTTTCATCTCCACCACATACCAAAGTCACAGGTCTTATGTGTATCATTTTTGGTGTTGAAACGAGCCATAAAAGGTAAAATCGAGTCCCTATCACCACCTGCATCTTCATTATAGTATCTTGTATAGATTCAACCTTTGTTTAGAAAGTATCAACATAAACACTGACTGCATGAAGGGTCTCATTGCATTCAGCCACCTTGTTAGCAATTTCTTCAAGAGAACAGCGATAGTTTTACAACACTGAACGCATTGGATTAGAATAATAAATCAATTTAGATAACCAAAATAACACCAATAAAGTTAAAATCTCCTTGTGACCAATTAAGAGAAGTTGAGAACAGACCTAATTGATAAAACTTCTTTTAAAATTATTAAAAAAAAAAAAAAACTTATTCTAGATTAGAAATCAAATCAATAGAAATCAAGCTATAAACCTTAATCTATGGGACAACAAAAAATTGAAAAGTCTTCATCAATCAACTACATAGAATTGGTTAAAATTCTAGTAAATCAACTCTTGAATAAGCAACCAGAAAATTTTACGTGCTCCACATGATCAGCAAGTAGTAGCAGAATGTCCAATGAAAACTTAGCAATAAGAAAGAGAGTAATAATAATCTTCTATAAAAACAGCAGCTCAAAAACTTTAATACTCCACTTCTTTTGGGCACCCCTACAGAATTCTGATGAACCCACCCCCCTAGATAAAGATAATTCATTAAAGAGGCAAGAAAACAGGATACTGTATGAGATATACAGGAGAGTCATTACAAGGGTAAAAGGAGAAGAAAATGGAATAGACTCCCAGTGTCAAACATAAAACCCTGAAAGTGGATACCTTCAAAACCTTCCAAAAAATAAGTACCCGTGCATTCTACTCTTCAACCTTGGGATATCAAGACTGACACTTTCAAAATTCTTGCAGTTCGTTCAATACATAGGTGATGGTGGAGGGTAAGATTCTCCAAAGGGTGGACCCTATTTTCGCTGAAGGTTCCATTTGGGCATGAAGTACAAGAGCAAATAACCTCAGAAAATGATGGGGCATCACCCAAGACATGTCAAATAGATTAAGAGAAAAGAATTATAATTCAGTAGCCACACTGATGCAGAACAATTCTAAGAGGCTCAAATATAAAAGAGATGAAGAAAAGATGGAGAAAAAGAAGAAGATGTACCTTAAAGGAAATCACCAACCTTCAACCTTGGGAAATCACCAAGCCAAGTCTCTTGTCTAGGCAAACAAAGGAGGAGAAGAAGAAGTACCTTAAGAGGAAATCATCAACCTTATGTCCCTTGGAAATCACCAACCAAGGTCTTTAATTTTGGCACCATAACTTGGAGAAGAGAAAATTATTCTCACTCTTGCAGAGAAAAAATAAAAGACTTTTTTTTATTTTATTAATCAACTTCATTGTAAAATTATGGGAAGGGATTGCCTTTAAATAGGCTTACAAC
>JAOXJP010235440.1:0-10014 GCA_025762735.1 Platanus orientalis | reverse complement strand
AAATATAATATATATATATATATATATATATATATATATATATATATATATATATATATATATAATAAGAAGAAGAAGAAGAAGAAGAAGAAGGATATGGGCTTTGCGTAGTAGTGTCAAGTAACCAATGCAGTGTGAAGGTTTCCTTAGGCTTCTCTCTTCCCATTTTACTTGCACTTAGAAAAATGTTATGAAGATCACTCTTTCCTTTGGACCAAGTTGGTTTGTGCGTTCGGAATCAAGTTTGGGCAATCCTAAGGTTTTTTATTTTTTCTTCGGTTGCCTTGATTTTAAATGGAGTGGCGACCATGCATAGACTAAGGGGAGGAGTTGTATGAGGCATGCACTTTGTGTTTAAATTCCTTCGATTTTGTCATTTACCAGAATCTCCTAAGGATTATTGGAGCCTAACTTCTTGATTATCATAATGTGATACATATGTGAGCACAAGCGTGTCTTTCTTTAATTAGTTATATGTGTTTGATAGCCTGCCTAAGTCAATTTCGCGCCGATGGTCTTATAATCAACGTCTTAATTTGTCCCTAGTTCTCCAAACACCATTTTCAAGTTTCACTAGCTTGTCCATATATAGCAGTAATTGCTACGATGCTATCACAATTTTAACACAATTTATTTCAACGTTTTCTGAAAAAGTTAATAAATCAATAAGTCACGTATATTGAGAAACCCCCAAAAATTTGCACTTGTCTATAAATCAAACCTAAATGATCTGATGTGGCTTTTTATAGCATGAACAAAACACACACACACACCAAAAAAAAACCAATATTTTTTGTTCATGCTACAAAAAACACAGCAAAATTTGCCACATCAAACCTTTAGTTCTAAATTAATAGACACCAAAAATAGAGAACAAACATGCATAAGGAATATCACAACAAACTTATAGCCTGTTTGGCAGCCACATATAACGAAATCATTTCATTTGAGTTTCTCAAGACATTTGTAGTCATGAGGTGATGATTTGTAATGAACTGATTCAAATTTATACCGATTTGTTAGCTACAATTAGAAATGATGTCATCTTAGGTTTTTTTATAAAATGAAATGACTAATGTTATCAAGCACAAATCGGTGCATATCTGAATGAGTTCATTACAAATCACTTCATTATTGTTACAAAAACTTTCAATTAAAATGGAAAAATCATGGAACCAAATTAATTAAAAACAACTACTATTGAATTTAATGAGAATGCAAATAAGTTCTCAAAAAAAATGATAAAACTAGAAGTCTCTTGGGACATTTCTAGGTGTAGTATAGTATCAAAGTAAATAATCTCACACTGCAAGAGGGTTACAAACTCAATGAGCAAACCATCACTATGGAGCTAATCAATGAGGGAATTGATTTCATTTTTTTTCTTTTTACCACAAAGAATACCAACATGTTACAACCAAAACCCTAAGAGATGGATAGAACAATGCACTTTTTATTTTTCTTTCCAAAAGAAACTAAAACTATACAATCACTTCAACCCCATTTTGTTCTTTTTTTTTTTGAATGGTAAGAGATTTATTGAAGGCAAAGAACAAGAACCAAAAATAATACAACTTCATTGGGAAGGTAAAAGCAAACAGCTAAAGGGATTAAAGTATATATTTTACACGCAACAATATACAAGTGGATCCTACCGCTGCATGTGGAAACCCCAAATAATATAGTCATTGCTAGAGAAAATTATGTTATCGTGTACAATGGTGGGGTATAAGGTATCAAATATCTGATCTTTTTTTTCCCCTGCCAAATAAGATTATGTTGGCAATCCTTCAAATTTTGTCAAAAATGACGAATTTAACCCCTTGATTTTCACATATGATAACAAAATTTAACTTTTGTGTAAGATGCAATAACCCGTTTGCTATGATTAAAATATAAAATAAAATATTTGTTATTTCTCACCAGGAAATCAAAAGGATAAAAAAATCAATTTTTTGTTGCTCAATGTACATAGCAACAACTGCAGAACTCTTTCTTTCTTTTTTTTTCGGTAGGGCCACTCGGGCCTCCAGACTGCCACATCACCATGCAGGATCCATAACGTTGGAGGGAGAGATAAACATCAACACAATCAACTGTAGAATGCCGTTAGAGGGATTGGACCCAAAGACCTCTCCTGAAAAGGCGATGCTGCAAGCACCCACACAAAGGGGTGTTGGCTCCTATAAAACTCTTCTTTCATATTCACGAATCTACATGAAGCGGAAATGTGCAAGGGGTGTACATGATTTTCCTAGGGGAGGCGTAGTGGTTGCTGGGGGCAGAATAGAATGGATTTTAGGGCCAGACTTCTGTGAGCCTGAGCGTGTGCTTCATTTTCAGGATCATCTAATTGGGCTGGGTTTAGTCTTAGAACCCACTTGAAAATGAGTCAAGTTTGGACTAAGATTTTTTTTAAAGCTTAGGCCTGGCCAGAATCTAATGTTCCCATGCATCCATTGTGTTAACCCAATAAATGGGAAGAACCCCTTTTGTTTGAGTACATGCTGGGATTGGGGGTACCTCTCTCTCTATAGCATTTTCAATAGTTAGATTTAAAATAGAGCAGCTCTACTCATATATGTTCGAATAGCAGTAAGAACTTACCGGAAAAGATGTAAGAAAATTTTCTATGGGATCTCTCTTGCTAAAGTAGTGCTTTCTAGCTAAAATTTCACAAACGTTTTCACTACTAGAGTTGATTTTGAGAAAATGAGATGACATGCTAACCTGATTTTGCATTCACATCTCACAACTAAAGCAACCATTCATCAAATCAGACAGACAGACAGAGAGAGAGAGAGAGAGAGAGAGAGAGAGAGAGAGAGAGAGGTGTTTATATAATCTAATAAAGTGAAACGGGAGACGTACAGATGATTATGCAAGAGCAATATGCAGTTCAATGAACAAGATTAGTTTATGATGTAAATAACAGGATAATCCTTCCAAAGAAAGAACTTGGGCAAATGGCAAGAGCTGGTAGATGAGATGCATAAATTCAGGTAGAATGGATGGTACACTGTAGAAATCTTCAAAATGATGTCATTGATTCTACTAGTTATAGGAAGTATATACTTTGAAGTAAAAAGGGGGGGAAAAATAACAGATAAAATTGTACTACAATGTAACAAATATATGTACATAATGATCAGCTTCATAATGAAAACCTCAAAAATCCTTCACTATGAAATCAAATAAATCGTAATCCAAGAAGCCATGAACAAGGTTGGTGAAAATTTAGAAATTAGAAGAGAATATTAGACCTTTTTTAAAGCCTTTAGCCCCTATATTCAACATTAGCGGAAAGTCATCATTTGCCTCATGAGCTTTGAAAATTTATGATTGACTAGGAAAGGAGTGAATTAGGGCAAATTGTCACCACAACTATAACAGTCTTGAGAAATGGTAGAGATGGTTAATTAGATCTATTGGAACATGATTGCGAACCTGGTGATTTAGCATGAAAATGGTTAGAGTCCACCTACAACAAATTGGTTATCAACCTTAACTTCTAAAGAGATAGTCTCAAACAAAGACAACCCAAAGGATTTCAAATTTGAGGCACTAGATAAATGGTGAGCAATATCTATCCCAAAATAAAGTACAAATTTATTTGGAGTAACAACTATTGTGAATAGTATTTAAAAAATGACCATCTGTATTTGATCAAACTGGAGTCTAAATTGATATAGATGCAATAAATATATGATCTTTTATTATGAACGGGAGTGATTATAAATTAGAAGTTACATTTTTTTATAAGTAAATTAGAAGTTACATTTAGTAATATATATTATGAATTCTATTTGGTTGTTAGCACCCTAGCATTTGCTAGACAATTGAATCATGGTTTGGAAAAGAAAAAAAAATTCTAAGGGGATGAGAATAAAAACTTTTAGGTGCATAATAATTAAAAAATGAAGATGGGAAGTGATTATCTCACTTCATCCTTTGGAACCAAATGAAAAAAAAATGTAGAACTCAAACAAGGTTCTATTGAAATAATGTGACACCCGTATAACAGGAACTAGTATAAATTTGTTTAACAAAATCAAAGTTAAAGAGCAGATTGATAACTCAGACAGGTGTGCATCCATGCTAGAAACATAGCCAGGCATATTGAAGATTCAAACAGCTACAATGATATCATTTACTTTAAAAATATATATATGGAATTATCAGTCTTATTCCAAAAGCAAGATACTTCGATTTGGTTATATATCTTATAAGGCAATTATAATGAAGAAAACGACTACATCTAGTGGAAGTGATAAAAATGCATAATGTAAGTATAAGTAAGTCAAGCCAGAGTCACAGGTAATGTATATATGAGCATAGTAGAATATACCTTTATTGAGTTCAACTAAGAGTTATATCTTCTACAGTTTTTACATTCAAAACAAACTCCAAATTTTGTCTTCCTTCTCCTACTTTACCAATCTTAGGAACATAAAACAACAGTTATTTAGGCATGAATTTTGAGAATGTAACTAACGGATTGAATTCAGCACTAAGCAAATCATTTCATCAATTGATCAGATACAAGCATTATATATAAACAGTAAAATGTGTCCACAAGATAATCCACCAAAATAGAAAAAAGAAAAGAAAAGAAAAGAAAAGTCGCCCATGAGTAACAAAAATGTGGACCCAATTAATTATTATTATTATATTTTCAAAAATTTTAATTATTATAATATATTCATTTGTTAGTTAAAAATGCAACGGGGATAGATTGATCAAAACTATGAATAGGATGAAACTTCTTTTAGTATTCTTCTCCATTTTATCCATTCCATATCCAGGTATTTCATTCTGGACCATAAAAACAAATAACTGGAGTTATGTCTCGAGAAACTTTCAGCTCCAATTAAATGCCAATTTTCACTTTTCTTTGAAAACAAAGTATTCTGAACACCTCATAGAAGAGGTACAAAATAGCTGTCTATAAATCCTTTTTGTTTACTATTCTAAAGATTTAAGGACTAGTAATGCCATCTATAGGTCATTTAGATTTGTTATTTCTCTGGCTAAGCTCAATCTTAAGGAAATCATAGGTTAACAAGAGAAATGCTTCTTGCAGTGGGAAATCATTAGCCATTATTACTGATTAACTGGATGCAAAATTCAAGCAATCCAGAAGTAGTATCACATAGATTGCATGCAAGCCATAATGTGCATGTCCTCATGTAGTTATACATACGCAGACACACACATACATTAGCAAGCGAATGTAACACCATATATTCAATGCATCCCCATATATATTCATGAATATACATAAATGGATATGCATATAATAGTACCCAAATGCAAAGGATAAAATTGTTATACCAAATGTACAAACATTACATATATACATGTACGTTGTAAAGGAATAAATATGAAATCATGTTAATGTTTAGTTTTTTCTTTGTCAATGCACATATACTAAAACTGAGGTGTATGCAGTACATTAAAACAAATTAAAGAGGTATAAATAAACCATTACATAGATATTTATGTGTGTATATACGCATACACAAAAGCACAGATTAATTCCATCAATACATTCAATGAATCTCCACAGATGTAGTCGGCATGTATGTATACATATGTGCATATATAGATATCATCATGTTTATATCCATAAATAAAATTTCCCACATGCATGTACACAGAAGAACACCTAAATTTACAAATATACAAATGGATGTATACATATATAGCTATATATATTAGGTAAATAAGTATATCAACATATGCATCTGCAATTCTGCATAATTGTCATACTTATGCGCCGTCTATCTATGTTACATATATGCATGTATGATGTGTATATGTTCTTATGTGTGGAGGGTGGGAGAACGGGCTTTTTGGGCAGAAGTACAGGTTTTATGTTTATGACTTAAGAGCATCAGCCTTTCAGCCTGGCTTCATTATAAAAAGAGATGATTGATGAAGATATGGACCTTACATAAACACCAGTAATATCTAAATAAAACCCAGTTCAAATGAATATGGAGGAAACTTCTTCGAACCAAATTTCTTAATTCATTCTTCAATTTACGAAAGATACAATCGGAAAGCCTCTCAACTCTGCAAGCCAAAAGGATATCAAACCCTAATTAATGAGAAGTACCTTAATTACCTCATGATGGATATGGTGGCAAGGTAATTGAAGTCTCTCAGATATTTAATTCTTCAAGTAGAGCATTTACGGGCTATATATGTTTGTTGACACTTATTATCATCTCATAAATACAAGAAACCCACATAATGGTTTTTCTTTAGATATTTACCTTTAAAATATTATCATAAAATTGCACCAACATAGCATCCAAGCAATAAAAACAAGAAAAAACCACACTACTAAACATGTTGTAATAATATTTATCACAAGAGAGAGATCTCTTTATATGTTCTTTTCAAAAACACATACACGTACAAAACATACCATAGGCTTCTTATTCTTCAGCGACCTAATCAAAACAAAAACACCATATAAACTTTGATCTAACCAAAACTCTTACGTTTTATAAGCGAAACCAAAGAAAACCCATATTGAAAAAGCTCCCAAACTTGTGTGATTTGCTTGATCTAGCAAACAATCGGACCGAGACGCTTGATTCCCCAAGAGAGAAAAAGAGAAGAAGTGATGCTGAAACCTTGAAGGAGAAGATCCCTTCATTCATAAGAGATTAGATTTGGGAGGAAGGGCTTCTTCTTCTTCAGTGAACCCATCTCCATCTTCAGATCTTCTCCTTGTTCTTGTTGCTGTTGATGTTGTTGACAAATGGTGTTGGTGAAGTTGGTGGGTGATAAAAGAGGTGTTGATTATGGTGGTGAGGGGGTAATGATGGTGTAGGAGAGGACTCACAGAGAGAGACCGATGAGAGGAGATGGTTAGAAGGCATGATGATTGCTGTTGGGTTGTTGGCGTTGAAAGGTACTACAAAAACCAAGGTATTGCGTGCCATCTCTGGAAGGATTCATACTTCTCTCCACATGATGGAGAGAATTATCATGAAACCCATGACGCTATCTTTTTCGTGCTCTTTTTCCCAAAAGAAAAATCACGCATTCAACTATTTATCATTCATAAAAGGCTGTTTATGACTGTGTATATGAGAGAGAGAGAGAGAGAGAGAGAGAGATTTCTAGGGTTCAGCTAAAGACATGGTAGTCAAGTTCCTGTGTCAGCAAGAGATAAAGGAGAGAGAGAGTTAATGTGTCAGTAAAAGAGATTTACTTTGTCAGGAGAGATAGAGAGATAAGTTACTGTAGCAGTAAGAAAAAAAAAAGAGATAAGAGGGAGAGAGATACTACTTTTGGGTATATATTGATGAGAAAAGTTTGTTTAGGGTTTTGTTTGTTAAAAGTAAACAAGACATAATGCTAGTTGTCTCCCTTTAGATTTGGAAAGGAATCACCCACTCAACCCTGCCAATGACTTTGTATTTGACTCTGGAAAAGTTAAACGCTTGAACTCCACTTTTCCCTCCTTTGGTTGAAATAATGGCCAACCCAAGCAATAGATGAAAAAGAGGCTCTAAAGTAAGATTTTAGAGATAAATCTTCTTCCACCCTATATCAAACTGCCCCAATATTTCATGTTTCCTTGTACTCATTTTTTCAATAATAATATAAAAAAAAATGCTTGTACTGTGGAAGCGAAATTATACCATTTTCTTGATCATATGAGATCACAGAAACATTCTATGTGACACAACGACAGAGTAAAAGGTCAGTCGAGCCACGCTCCACCCAATATTAATAATAATCTTTCGGCCGCTGTCGGGACACAAGGACCCACTACACTTTTCTTTGATTCCACTCACATACAAAATTATAAGCAAGTAGTGTCTCAATGGCTTCTTCGCCTCCAGCTAGGGGTGGCAACGAGCCGAGCTAGATTGCTTAGCTTAGAGATCGGCTCATCATCAGCTGAGTCTAAGTCTCATTTTAAGCTCATCGATTCAAGTTTGAGCTTGGATTTGAACTCGTTTTTTAAGCAACTCTGAGTCAAGCTTCACTAAGTTTAGTTTATTAAAATCTTTTTTTTTTTCATTTATTTATAATAATGTTAGGTATAATATGTATTGTCAATTTCATTCCAAAATTTTTGTAAATACATACAGTATATAGTTAGTGGTAAATGCATGTCTTACATGTATGTACAAGTAGTGAAATCCGGTAAATGTCTTACATGTATGTGTAAGTAGTGAAATCTATTGAGTTATGTAAGAAGAAGCTTCATGAAGAGAAGACCACAAATGTCAAGAAACAAGTTACGTCGAAGACCTTAAGAAGTCTCAAGATCAATCTATCTCAAGAAGCCAACAATGAGCTATCAAGTCAAATTCAAAGGTAAAATCAGTAAAAGTTGGTAAGTGGGTGTTTAAGTATAGATCTAACCTTAGGTGGATTTAGAATGGCTTAGAAATGTTTCACCCAAACCTAGAGAATATCTCACAAATATTGAACCAATGATGAACCACATTGACAAAAATTAAGTAAAACAAAAATGTGCTAAAAAAGTAAAAATGGTCATAACTTTTGATTTTGATGTCCGCTTAGGGCCCGTAACTACTCAAAACGATCAGCTTGAATTGGCAAGCTTTTTTTGAAAATAACAAAAAAAATTTATTAGTAAAAAAAAATTCTCAAATAGTCAAAACTGCAATTCACGAATGCCTGTTTTATGACTGAGACTTTGGACCGATCAAAAACTTATGGATATATTGAAGTTTGACCGATAAAAACTTTGTAGCAGTCGAAAATCGCAAACATGGAAAAAATAGAACGATTAGGTTTTTTACTATTGAAAAAAAGCTGTAAAAGGCTTTTAAGGCATGGTTTCCCATCTTTATAAATAAGGAACAAGTCCCATAAACTTGGCAATAAGCATGAATGATTTATAAGTCAAATCCTTATTGAAGAATATTAAGTCTATGAGCTTTTAAGTCAAATTTCTTCTTGTATTCAACCTTGGTGCTTGTTTAATAGGTAAAGTCATGTCAAAATTATAAGTAGACCTTCCTAAACCTATAGTTACATCTCTTGGAAGCTTTAGAGAGCTAAACCACATAGTTAAACCTTGTCTCTCCATAAATGGTAGGTTTAAATAATAAAATTAGCTTACATAAAACCCAACACAAAAAGTTCATATACTTCTACCAAGTTTATAGCCTTCGCCAAAGTCATTAAAATTGGATTCTCACAATACTTATCGAAACCAAGTGTGAATTCTTATCGTCCATCAGAATCACTGGATGGAACGTACCCATCAGAGTCACTAAAAATGTATTTACAAGGTGATTAGTTTTTCGTGGAACTCGTAAATAAATTTTTAAGTTAGAAGTAGGTCCAGAATGCCGAACCACTATAAAAATTGTATTCATTGTGTGATTGTCTTTTTATTTGTAATTCACTACTTGCATTACTCATTTGCTTTATTTCTTTATCTTGCATGCAAATTAACTTGTGTGTCATGAAGTTAAAAATATTTAGATAAAATTCTATAAGGAATTTATCAGCCTTGCTCCTTCTCTACAATAATTCGTTATAGTATATGACGGAGCCCTGTGGTCTATATTATAGTTGAATTAATTTGATTTATTTGGTGAATATTGTGTTGCATATTAAGTTGAATTCTAAGTAAATTTTAAATAAATCAAAAGTAAACTAAATATTTAAATAATTCTAAAAGTTTGCCAAGATCCTATTCACCTCCCTCTAAGATCTTTGGATATGGGATTTTTTTGGAATTCCAAATAATACATACAACAATAACGACAACAATAAACAAACTTATCCCAATTATTTGGAGTTGGCTACACGAGTCTTGATTCGCCATTCACTCTATTAGTGCCATATTTGCCGTTAAATGACAGGTGGCCATTTCTCTTCTTATTTCACCCCAAGTTAATTGTATCTTTTTGCTTGTCCTTTAAGCATATTCAACTTACATTGTCTCACTCCTTCTCACTAGGAAAATATTCATGTTTAAATGATTTGAGTGGATATATATAT
>JAOXJP010235439.1:0-20556 GCA_025762735.1 Platanus orientalis | reverse complement strand
GATGTAAAAAATTTTTTCCAAAACACCCCCCCCCCCCAAAAAAAAAAAAAAAGAAAAAAAAAATTGAAACCCCAAAATACTCTCCAAAAATCATCTTCCTCTCCCTCCTACAAAAACCCACGAACATCCTTCATTATAGAGGCACTCTTCCCAATAAACCCTACATCATATTGCAAGGCAAACCCCCAAAATACCCCCTAAAATCATTTCAGGTCATCCAAAATGGATCATTCTAGATTGTTCAAACGGGTTGCACTTTGGGCTGCTTTCATGTTGAATTCGAGACAACATCTCAACAAATCTCCACCTTGACTTGTGAATTCTACCAAACCATTTAAATGAAACTCTTCATCATCTTCTCCAACAAATCTGCAATGGGTACAAAATCAAGTTTTCTACAAACTGGTCAAATCAAAGCTATCATTGAACTTAATCATCGAAATTGGCTTTGTCTACATGTCTACTAAATTTTCAGCACTCAATGTTCACGCAACCAGATCTTTAAAACCATATATGGTAGGAGGTCCACTATCCCTCTTGGTCCTACTTCGATATTGTTGTGGAACTTCCTAAACATAATTGATTTCTACATCCTGAATGATGTCTAAAGTTGCATTCTCACTACCCAACAAATTTGGAGTATTACACTCCACCTCCACCTGAACACCCATAAATCTCCATCTTCCTCAATTTGCTTACTTGGGTGTAGTATAACAGACTCATCAAAAGAAACATCTATGTATTTTCAAAAATACAATGCTCATAAAAGTCTAATTTCTAGTTTTCTCACCACAAAGCAAACTCTGCTTGCTCAATTTTGTCAAACCTCTTTCACTCATGTGACCCATTCAAATTTACCACAATTATATATAGATTGAATCATGATCCGTGATAGAAAACACAATTGCTCTACCTATAACAGTGTTTCCTAACAATGCATAAAGGTTCATAATTTTTCTTTCTTTTATAACCACTAAGGAACTCTTCACAATCTTCAGGGATTTGTTTTCAACAATTACTTCACACCCATTAAAGTCCAACTCACCCAAAGAAATATAGTTATTCTTCAAATATGGAACATGTTGAACATCTATCAATATTCTCATAACTCCATTATGCATGTATCCTGAGTTTGATTGTTCATATCGCAATAATCTTGTATGACATATCATTACCTATCAAGATAGTACCACCAACAATTGAGTTATGGGTGGAAAACCAATCCTTATTTGAATACATATGATAAAAACAACCCAAATCAAGAATCCATTCATCTTGAGAGCAATCATTCCCAAAAATCACAAGCAGAACCATGTCAACATCTAAATCTTCCTCTACAATGTCAACTGTATTTGAGGATGGATTTAGCTTTTCTTTCCCTTCTTTGAGTTTATGACAATTAGTCTTAATGTGTCATTTCTTATGACATCCTCCTAGGATCTAGATTTAATTTTATCAAATTCTTTTTCCTCTGTCTTTCCACAAACAACCAAGCCTTAAGCCTAGACATTGTTACTAGAACCTTTTTTATTTTTAATTCGTTTAAGAAATGATTAAAGTAACCTCCTTTAAATCAATAATGTTCGTGCCATAAAACAAAGCAGTAACGAGATGCTCATATGACAAAGGAAGCGGAAACAACAGGATTAAGGCCTTATCATCATCCTCAAGTTTTGAACTACTACTTGTTAATTGACAAATAATCTTATTAAATTCAGTAAAATGATCATAAATACCCATACATTATCTCATTTGAAGGATATAGAGTTTCTACTTGAGGTAGGAACGATTTGTAAGAGAGATCATCATCTAAAGACTTTTAAGCTTTAACCAAAGCGTCACTGTAGAATCTTCATTCAAAATATTGTACAGCACTTCATCCGTTAGGTACAAGTAGATTGCACTTATATCCTTCCAATTGAAATATTTTCAGTCACTTTATGACATCTCAGTAGGCTTTCCCTTCAAATCCTTGTGTAGACCTTACTAAATCAGCAAGTCTTTAACCTTGACTTTTCATAAGCCAAAGCTACTCTTCCTATTGAATTTCTCTACAAACCTTTATAGTTAACCCAAATCCAAAAATAAAAATAAAAATATAAAAAATCCTAACCCACGACTTTGATAGCAGTTTGTGGTGACACAATAGATCGAATTTGAGTTTGTGGTAGTGTGAATCAAAATGAGAAAACAACATATATAAAAAAAAAATTACACAAATTCAGCAAGATTGACTTCATATATCCATGTGCGAAGACGATCAAAAACTTCCACTAAAATAGAGATTACAAAGTACAAAAGGTTTTCCCGAAACCTCAAAAAAAACGAAATCCCAAAGAACTCTCCAAAAATCACCTTCCTCTTGCTCCTATAATATCATATTACAGGTCACATACCCTTAAAAATGGTTCGGGCCATTCAAAATGGGTCATTCAGCTCACTCAAATGGGTCGCACTTTAGGCTACTTTTGGGTTGAATTCAAGACAACATCTCAACAAGACATGTGGCAGCTGAGTAGCTAGCCCATTAAGGGTTTTGGTGCTCTCACATAGCCTCCTTTTCTGCCCTAGTTTCAGTCCAATAATCCTCTGCTATGTTGCAAAAACCCCATTTGTAAAAACTTTGTTTATTCAAGGAAAAATAGATAGATTTTTAACGGTTATTATTCCGTCCCTTGCTATTCATAGAGCAATACAGTGGGCCAAGAGACTGGCATGGACAAGGGAACTATACACGAGGCTTATTCAAAGGGTTCACTATAGGTGGATAGTTTTGATCTACCACGCCATCCTTTTCGCAAGAAAGAAAACCCATGTTGCTATAGGCTTCAAAAAGTCACAATGAAAACATTTGACTGCCATTGTCATCGGCTTTGATTAATGTTCTTTGGTAGTGTAAGTAGTAGATGTTTCATGCTAAACAGACTTGTAAGCTGATTCGGATGGTGATGCTGATTGCTAACGAAACTTATGAGATTTTAGGAGGACCTTGGTTGTTTAAACTGTATCCTAACTGCTCTAAGAAGCGAGGTGGGTATAAAGGAGGAGAGCTCAAACAGGATGGAGGGAAATAGAGAAGTAGAGGGATTTGGACAATCATTGTCCCAAATACCTTTGGGTGATAAAGATAGTAGGATCAATGTCTAACCTCATGGTCAATGGGATCAATGTCTAACCTTGTGTTCCTTGATGATGTTAATAATGATAGGGAAAAACATAGTTACCAGAATAAGAAGTAGGAAGTGAGAAACAATTAAGAAGAAACTGGAGAACGAATAAAAAGCCATTAAAAAATGATCAAAAAGTGATTGAGGAAGTGAGTAAAGTGTAATTTGAAAATAATTTCAAAACATTAGAAAAAAAAATATCATGAATTGATTAGGAAATGAGATGAAAATAATTGGTTAATAGATAATACAACTACGATAAATGATTACTTATAAGTAAATAACAATAAATTATAATCAATAAGTATAACTAGAATACAATAAAGTGAATAATATTAATAATCCTATAAAAATTATAAAAACTATACTAGGAAAATAACAAAGACTTATTCAATCTAAATTCATATGCAAATCACAAAAAAAACCCCTTAATTATAACAAAATATATGATTGTTTTATCATGTGCACAAGTTTAGAAAAGTGGAAAGAACTTGACCTTAAATTTTACCTTACATAAGATTTTGAAAACAAATATTCTATGACCAGTATTGGTGTGACCATGTGTGACGTATACCATAGACTAGCATGTGATGTGTATAAGGTTAAAAATGTCAAAAAGATACTCAAATAAAAAGTAGGTGCCTAAAAAGAGACACCAAATTCAAACATACATAAGGTACATGTCACATTTGGTCACCAAAAAAATCATTTCCTTAGGGGTGCATTTGGATTTAGGGAATTGGAAGAGTGGAAATGGAATTTCGGTACCCAAATCCATTTTCGTCATTTGGAGTTAATTTTAAGTCACGGAAATTAATTTAGGTCAAATCCCCAAGGAATTAGAATGCAGAATTGAAGCCCTAAATCAATGGAATTGAAATAACAACCCTCACCAAAGAAACGGTTGTTATTTCCAATTCCTTATTATGAAACGGTGTGTGACCAAATACCCTCACCGATGCTTAGGTCTATTCAAATAAATAAAATTCCTTCCTCCCTTAAGTAATTGTGAGGAGTTTTTTAACACACAATGTACCCAAAATGCCTTATGTTATTTTATTAATTGTCCAAAATGTCCCTACATGGAAAATTTAGCTTATGTTAGCTATGTTTCAAGTCTATTCAAATGACTAAAATGCCCTCCTCCCTCAAGAAACTTTGAGGAGTTTTTTTTAGCTCACAAAGTACCCAAAATGCCCTCTATTATTTTACTAACTGATCAAAATGCCTTTGAGTGAAAAATCTAGTTCATGCTAGGCATACTTCAGGTTTATTCAAATAACTAAAATGCCCTCCTCTTTCAAGCGACTATGAAGAGTTTTTTTAGCACACAAAGTACACAAAATACCCTATGTTATTTATCTATTGACCGAAATACCCTTGAGTGGAAAATATAGATCATGTTGGCTATGCTTCAGGTCTATTCAAATGACCAAAATGTCATCCTCCCTTAAGCATCTATAAGGAGTTTCTTTAAGACACAAAGTTCCTAAAATGTTGTCTATTATTTTATTAATTAACCAAATACCCTTGAGTGGAAAATTTAACTCATGTTAGCTATGCTTCAGGTCTATTCAAATAACTAAATTTCCTTCCTCCCTCAAGCAACTGTGAGGAGTTTTTTAACACACTAGGTACCCAAAATGCTTATATTATTTTATTAATTATCCAAAATGGCCCTTAGTGGAAAATCTAACTCATTTTAGCTTATGAAAAGAGTTTAAAAAAATATAACCTTTGAAATGATTATCAGGGAACTAAAGGCCATTTAAAAGCTCGAGCATAGTGATTACAAAGCTTTGGTGCCCAACTCGCAAGACTTGGGAGTCCTTGGTGATGAACTACATAAACTCAAGGCCACTGACTAGGCAGGGAGTGGACAAAATGGGGTTGATTGAGATTTTTTTAATATTCATGCATCCAAATAGTGGAATTAACATTTTTAAAGTCCAATTTTGTTCATCTATGTATGCATTCAAATGGTAGAATTTTAAATCCATGGAATTCAATTCGACAAAATTGGAATTCCAAGGTCAATTCCAATTTTGTGAATCTTTGTAGATAATTAGAAATCTTTGAGTCAAACTATATAAAACCTTGTATAATAACCATGGGATTTGGATCTTTATTATTTGATTGAAATAAGACAATGAAATCAATATTAAATCCCTTTTTTCTACAAAATACTACCACTCAGAATTTTTTTTAATGCAATTCCAATAGTACAAGGTTTATATTAAAAAAAGAAGAAGAAGAAAACAATGCAATTTTGTTTCTTGGATTGTTTTCTATCATTTTTCTAGTACACCTTCACTCACCTTACCATGTTTCCCAAACACTTTCCATATACTTTCCTGCAGTTGGGGAATTGGCTTCCATAATGAGCTCCCCACGAAGTGAGCATGCCCCTCTAGGTTAAGCTTCCTTACATTATGAAGAAAAGTCTTTACAAAAGAAAGGGAATAAGGCACCTTAGACAAGCATTAGTTTTCTATTCGAAATCGGTAAGACACAATGTCTCTTGAGAATTAACAACTTGTGTTGCCTAGTTACTAGAAGCATCAATTGTTTGCTAATGAAAAACAATACAAGTAGAGACCCTAGTCCATACCACATCTCTTGTTCTTCTACAATACACTGACTAGTGTTAGCACGAATAGGCCATAGCGAATAATGATCAAGGTTCTCCTAATGCAAAGATAATAATGTTACCCTAGGAAGCACGGAAACTTCAAAAACATTAGCATTTCCGAAACGTATCGAACGCAGACAGGCTTGGGATACTTCTGCATGGATATCCCCAACATGTCAGAGAATAAAAAAATGTTTTTTTAACATGTCAGGGACACAGCTAAGACACATCGGGGTACTTCCGAGACACGGTGGCTAGGGAGTTTTTGGTAAAATGACTAGAAGAATGGGTAAACTAAAGAAATACAAAAAAAAAAAGTGAGGGTATTATAATAAATATGGTTAATAATGAAATTAGAGGGGAATGGGGGGCATCAGGTTGTAAAACCGATGACTCCAACCCTCCGGTAAGAAAGAAAAAGAGAGGAAGATGAGAAGAAGAAGAAGAAGAAGAAGAAGAAGAAGAAAAAGGTAGGAAGAGGAAACACATCATACGCATCAGCCATTAGATAAGTTAGGGTTTTTTATTTCTTGGGTATTTGATCTCAGATTGAGTTCTCTCTCTCTTCTTCTTCTTCTTCTTCTTCTATTCTTTCATTACCATGGTCTTTGATATAGGGAATGAACTTTTCTAGCTTTCTACTATCCTCTCCTCCTTGCTTTTTTTATTTAAAAAAAGGTCTGTTGGACAATCACACGACCATCTCACAACTAGAGTTCCATAACTTGTTATTTAATTTTTAAACATAAAATTAGCTAAAAATATAAATAAATTAATTAATTAATGTCATATATTTGTCATGTCATATCCTACTTTCTCAATAATTAACATGTCATTGTGTTCATATCATATCATACCCGTGTCACATGTCAGTGCCCATGCTTCCTAGATGTTACCCTATTTAACATGATTCGACATCAAATGTCCGTGGAACCTACTAAGTCCTTGTACTCTTGGAAGAACTCTAGTGTGGGATCTAGGACAAATACCAAAAAGTTCTTCCCTCTTCTTAGGCACCAGGCAATCATCTTAATTTACCTTAAGAAGCATCTTTTGTATGCTTTATTAGTAAGAAATGGATGTAGGGGACTTGGACCTTGATGGGAATGAAACAGGGACAAGTGACAAACTTTTGATTCACCAAATCACTTGTCAATTGAAGAGCCTATAGGAAGAGGGCTTAACTCTCCCAAGTTCTATGTTGTGCTACCTATGCCAGTTGCTAATGAGAGGGATAGTGGGAAAATGTTTTTAAGGAAGGGGACTCAACAACTAAGATGAGAAGGAATCGTCTACATTTGAAATCCCTTTACAGTTCAAATGGACCTATCACAACCACAAACATGGGTATGATTTGACACCCTCATGATTTCCTCTCAACTAGGACACTGTTAAAAGTCTTGCAATACTATCTGTGTAACACCCCATGTTGCACTAAAAGGGGAAAAATTATAATTTTATCCTTGTAAGGGTAAAATTGTCATTTCACATGTTTAAGATAGACCATAGAGTGGTTTAAGAATCTTTTAGACCAAACTTGAAGTGTAGAACTCAAGTCCAACCTTAAACTTGTCAAGTTTTAAAATTCTCCCAAAAGTGTATTTAGGATAACTTTGTAGGAAAACTTGTACCAACCCGTAATATAATTTCAGGACACCATATATCTTTGGAAAGATCTATGAGTCTACTTTCCAACAAAATAAACGGTGTGTGGATAGGAATTTCTTAGAGGAAGTTATGTTCATTTTTCCACAAGGTGTTTGTGCTGACAAATGCCACAGATTTAGGGTAACTTTAAAGGGAAACCTGTACTAATACCAAACAAATTACCTAATAAATTATATACCATTGTAAAACTCTTAAAGTCTGGTTTCCAATGAAATAAACAATGAGTGAATTCAAGTTTTTTAGGGAAAGTTATGAACAATTTAGCACGAAAGGATGGATTAGAGAAAAATTTGTGAGTCCAGTTCGAACTGACTTAGTCTGGTTCAAACCATACTAAGCAGTTTGAACCAGGTTTGAAACAACACCTCTCTGTCCCACAAAAAAAAGGTTAGAAACATGCTAGTTTGAACCAACATCACTCTGGTTTGAACTAGAACGATCATAACATATTTTTTTGGCGAAAAATTGACTTTTTTATTTTATTTTGGGGAGTGTTAGACCCCCCAACTCGACTCAAAACAGTATAAACATGAAAAAAAACCCTAATAACCTCATTTACACTAAAAATGAAAAATGAAAAGAGAGAGAAGAGAATTTTGGAAAGAAAGAGAAGAGAACCCCTAGATTGGGTAAGGCAAGCTATAAAAACTTCCCTTTATGGAAGATTTTTTTGGGTTTTGGTATTCTCTCCTAGTTTTGCATGAAATTTCATAATATTTAGTGGTTTGTAAAATTTTGAGTTTTATCCTAGAGGGGGGTGAATAGGATATCTAACAATTCCTTTTAATTTACCCTCAATTAAAATTACAATTTAAGATGTTTGTTATAATACTTGAAATTTTAATGCACTTATTAAATATGCTTCTATTATTATTGATTCAAGTGCAATGCAATGGCAATATGTGATATTGATCTTTTAAATACTTCATGTTTTCACTTAATTGCAATTGTGAAAGATCATATATGAAATGATAAGCATGCCATGTAAATATAAAAAGAAGAGACAATTCACACCACACGCAAACACATAATACAATATTTATAGTGGTTCAGCACTCGAGCCTACATCCACTCTCAAAACTCACAACCGAGCTATCAAATTTTGTTTAGATTGAATTACATTACAATCAAGGTTAAAATTGTAAAACCTATCTACTTGCATAGCAAGCTCTACGCCCGGTGTCTCCGACGGGAGAGGTCTATACCTGGTGTCTCCGGCGGGTATTGGTTTACACTACCGGTGTCTCTAGCGATAGTGCTATGGTCTACACCCAGTGTTTTCGACAGGTGCAGTCTACACTACCGGTGTCTCCGGTAGTAATGCTATGGTCTACACCCGATGTCTCCGATGGGTGTGGTCTACACCCGGTGTCTCATACCGATGCTAAAGTCTTAATATAGACAAAATTTAATACAAGTTACCTCAAAAGGTTGATGTGTTGCTTAATGCACATGTGGGTAGTTGCTCCTTTATTGAGCTTGTATGCCAATTGATTCTACCAAGCTTTCAAGAGTGCCTCTTACTTCTTGGAGCTTATCACAAGGGTTTACTTGGGAGTAAACCCTTCACCTAGTTTCCCTCTTCTTGTTCTCCCAATGATGAGTGTAAGAGAAGCAGTTGGTGACTCCTTGATCTTCAATGAATGCTTATTAATGAAGCCAAGAATGCTTTGCTCACTCCCAAAGATTTCTGCTATTTTCTCCTTGGAGTATTCTTGTGTGTGTTATTATATTCTTTTGTGTTGGAGAGCTCTCTTGAGCTTCTCTTATACTTATAGGAGACGAGCACAGTCATGCACCCTTGATTTGACATCTAACCCAACAGTCAAAAAATCACAAACGTTGATCTGATTATTTTTTTGAATCTCTCCAATTTTGGATCGATCTAGCTATGTCGGATTAATCCGCTCAGATCGATCTAGCTATGTCGGATTGATCCACTCGGGTCGATCTGGCATCCTCAGATTGATCCTTTTACCGAATTGATCCGGTAAGTAGCGGATCGATCCGCTAAGTGCGGATTGATCCAACCCCCTCCGGATTGATCCAATTCTCCCATTTTTCTATCATTTTGCTTAGAACCTATTCCCACTCACTTGGGAACCTATGTAGGTGGCAAGGGTTGGTCTATAAGGCTATGTAAAGGTCTTTTGATCTTTTTAACCTAGGCCTATCATGACATATATCTTCACAAACCTTTCTTGAGCTTGATGAACATCGGGTCTTCAAGTCTTTGGACCTTGGTAGGCTTGGGAACGGATCATCCTCGGCTTCAAGTGATGGAGCTTGCCTTCCTTCTTGGAAACCAACACTTGATTACAGACATGACTCAAAGTATGCAATGTGATCATGCTATGCCTAATCTACCACTCCATGTATTTTATACAATATGGAATTGACAATATATATCAACAAAAATAGTGATATCTGTAGTAAAGATCAGGGTAAGCTACACTACAAGAAAATACACTTTTGGCAATGCATAAGAGTCACCAAAGGTGTAAAAATGAGTTGCCAAAACTTTTTAGCGACTTAAACCACCATGTTGCCAACATGTTGCAATAGGTGCGCGACAGAAAGTCTTTGGCGACTCTAGAACTTTAGTCGCCAAAAGTTACTCATCCGATGCCAATTGAGTCACCAAAAGGTGCCAACCAAAATTGTTCCAAATTAATCAGATATACAAATTTTCTTGGAAACCTGTATACACCTGTATTCATTCAAACCCAATCTAACCCAAATTCATCAAATTAATATATCCTATGTATTCATAACAAACACGTATCCAATTAAAATCCAAATCCAATCTCAAACATAAACATATAATTGAAAACACATAAAAGACAAATAATCGTTCAAATAAATCCTAAAAGAGTACAAATACAACTGTCCAAATATCAAATTCTAGATACAAATGAGTCATGCAGGGATCCTGCTGCACAAAGCCCTCATTGATATGTACAAACAAAAAATAATCACATTAGCATTTTATTAATCAAATTTGAAAGAAAATATAAGTGAAAGTACATAAGAACTTGCTCTCAATGGTATAGAAAAAGAGTTTGCATCCCCACTTTACAAGTAAGCAATGTCTCTTATATCTTCCTAAAAGTAAGAACTGATATTGAGATCCATCTTGTTACCCTCATCTATAAAAAAAATGTTGTCCAATAAAGGCTGGCCCTAAAGCATGAGAACAATTGGGAAATGGAACTTTAACAAACTCATGGCTTCCTTTTAACCTCAGTGAAGCCAATGTGCCACATGCTTAATTATAGGAGCTATTATTGTTAGATCTCTTTTTACTCTACTATACATGGTGGTAGTCTTAGAGAAAAAAAACATCTATTATCACTTTGACAGAAATACTCACTTGGGTGGTTTTATTATGTTGCATTGTGGTATTAAACTCTTTGATCTATTCATTTAACAAAGAAACTCTGAGCTATAGATTAATAGGGAGACGAACTTAATGCTTACTGGATTTATTTTTACCCAAATTATTTCCACCTTTTCCCTTGTATTTTTAATTTTGAATTTTTCCTTTCTTAATTTTTGTTCTGGTTAGGATTGTACTTTTTTGGTAGGCTTAAGGTTTCTTGGAGCTCTTGTGAACCTGATTTCTTACCTATTGTTAAGGACTCATAACTTTAACCTTGTTGTACTATTGTGTCAATTGTAGAGCCTTGAGAGCCAAATGTGCAGATCTTTAGTTTCATTGGAGTATCTGTGCACAGAGCTTCTCATTAGCATAACTTGGATCTTTTATACTTTGTAACAGGACTGCATTCTATATTGGATGGTTATAGGAGCCCTATAAAACATCTAAATGCTAATATTTTCATTAGTAGTTTTGTTTGGAGTTTCTTGAAAAGCTATATTGACGGTTTTGTGTTGTTATGTATCATTTGAGATGATTGTGGTGCTCTTTCTTGGGTTGGTTAACTGTTTCTTTTATGGCTTAATTCGGTCAACCCTAAGTATGGTTAGACTTTGCAATAGACCAAAGAGGAGGCGAAGAGGAGGGGATAAAGCTTAGAAAAACATAAAAACAAAATATAAAAAAGAAGCACTCAGATCCTTTGCAAGTCTTTTTGAGTGTTGCTCAACTCTCACCACCACAAAGTGAGAGTGGTAAAAAAATTCTTGTACTCTATTTTACTTATTTATTTACATTTTCGTAAGGACAAGTCTTTTACTCTAATGACTTTATTTTCGCACATCACTTTATGGTGAAAACAAAATGAAACGGAGCTACCTATCAAAAAAAAATAATAATGAGATAAAGTACAAAGAATCCTCTCTAGAAAAGAAGGCTATGCCTCAAACATTCAAAACCTTCTACTAGATTTAAAACCTTAATAATAAGATAACTAGAGTAAAGTTGAATAAAATTCATCTTCTCTTTCTCTCTCTACAAAAGAAAAAAATTAAATTTCCTAAAACTATAACTCTAAAATAGCTAAATCCTATCATAAAATGATATCCTACCAATAGTTTAGCCATAACTTTCTCCAATCATATCAAATTTACAAGATTTTGGATAGTGGGCAATTCAAGGGGTTTAGGGTGGTTTATTGTAGGCTGATGTTAGGTATTTTAATGTCAGATTTTGGGGTCAGGCTAAAGGATCAAATATGGCTCTATCCAAAACATGTCCATATTTCAGCCACGGGTATATTGCAATTTCCAACCCCAAGAGGAGATCCAATAGTCTTCCTAGATCTTGGTAGTGGTGCAACAGCTTGCTAGGTTGGTAAAGCCTATAGGGGTTCATGCCAAGGACCTGGTTCCAAACCCATCTTCACCTATTAATTACTAACCACTGACCCACACATATTAAGAAAAAAAGGGATTCCCTCTTTAAGTTTATTTGATTATCTTAACACTTTGAAGTTAGTTGTTGTAATTATTTAAGAGTGTTTTGTCTTAATTTTATAACTTCAAGTAAGTTAGACATACTTTAATTGAGAGATATTCAAGAAAGTCCTATTTTTGATCCACACTAGTTAGATATGTAAACTTTCTTGTAATTCTCAACATGACAAGAATTTTCCTAAGATTAATGACATATTAAAGATTATATGTTAAAAATGAATATACTAACCAAGAAGTCGCAGCCAGATTGTCACCTGATGTGCCCTCCTCACCATCTTGAGTAACTAACCCCGCATGGATAAACAAATATTGCACCGAAACCTAAAAGTCTTCAATTTTCTTGGCTTGCTCTTGATTCTAACCCTTAAGAGCAATTACCTTCTCCCTCAGTCTGTTCAGCTCCTTATCACGTGTTAGGGAATGTACGCTATTCCTAGAAGATGAGGGCTTTGGGCCAACTCTGAGTCCCCTCAAATATCCTGACCTCACTCCAAGAACCTCAATCGATATTTCTTCTTGGCTCATCAGGCTTGTGTTGGGCTGCGAACACCTATCCCGCACTTTACCAAATTCCTCCTATCATTTTGGCAATAATTTAAATAATTAGTTTACATTAGAAAAAAAAATTGTATGGGTCTAGAAAATAACACTTGGTATACATACATGAACCTCCTTGCATGTTGGATGAACCAAATTGTTCTTTGGCTTGTTCCAGTGGGTCTCCCTATAGAGGTCCATAATGTGGGGTGTTTGGCCATCATTCTTTGCTATTTGATTTCATTAGTTTTATGGGTAAGACTATAACTAAATGTTGGTAACTCAATAGTATTTTAGAAGTTTAGTTACAACACATCACCATTGAAAACATCGTTGCTTGAAAGGACATTGACCCACATGCATGATTATAGGGTAATGTTGCATGAGCTACTTTGGCTTTCTATGACCATGCCTAAAAAACAAAAATAATTACTAGTGATATCAATAATAACAAATAGAGACTTGAGAAAAATAGGTTAATGACATAGAAAACAAAAAAATTATAACTTGAAAACCTCATCAGTCCATACGTTGTCGATCATGTAGATCAAATCTTCATGCTCAATCCCTTGAGGGTTATTGTTTCTGGGCTCAACACCATTTGCTAGCATATTCTCATACTTCTTATGCAACTTAGACTTCCGGTCCTTGTATAGTAACATGCATTTTTTATCAATGGCATTTTGTACTTTGGGATTAGTGGCATAGTCCTTAATATCAAACTTGTCTTGCAAATACAATATTAGTGTGATATAGAAATCCATTAAACTCCATAAATCAACCTAATTAAATGAATTAATAATTTGTAAGATGTGCAATTACTAGAGCTCGTTGTATGACTGCAGCCCTAAGTGAGACATAATCTCCATCCAAGAACCGACTCCTTGGAGCGGTGCTGCTCCTCTAATCTCTTTACCAAACTCAGTGGCGAGAGAAGTGGCATTAAGCCCCACTAGCACATTGCACTCCTCCAGGATCTCCACTAGGAGCATACCCGACTGTTCTACAAGCTTCTCAGTCTTCTTGCCCCATGTCAGGCCCCGTACACACCTCCTAGAAAGGGCTAAGGCTTTAGAAACCACAATGATGTTTGAGTTAGTATAAAAAACACTTTAAAGTAGGGTGAAAAATCTATAAAAAAAATTATTTCTTACCTACGCTACTGGCCTTGGTTGGTGTACTAGATACAGGTGCGGTCAAGGGAAGTGCAAGCTGGGAGTGTGCAGATGAGGATTGTGCCCCCTCTATTGGAGGCTCTATGGGTTTGAAAGTTGATGAAAGATGGACAGATTTACACGCGGGACCGGGAGCCATTAATGCGATTTAGCATAACATAATACAATAAATGATTAGTACGTAAATAAACATGAAAGAAAGAAAAGCTATAAAATGTAAATGCTATACAAATTGAATCTTTATCATAGATAAACTCAATCTTAGATGCACACTCACACACACATTACCTTTTCATTTGATACCTATAAGAGTCATCATCACCAACACTACAATACTCCTCATTATCTTCACTAGAAGAACTCAGTCCTTCCTCACCCTCAAGCAGTCTATACTCCTCATCATCTTCCTTAGCCATGTTTCTCTTGCCTTTACCCAAACTCGCCCTTAAAGAATTTGTTCCTTGATGCAACCCCAGAGCATTTATTCTCGCTTTGTTTTCCTTAATTGTCTCCATCCTTTGCGTCTCATACTTTGAGATCTTCTTGGTTGCCCACCCAGGTTTAACCCATAATTTTTCGCCTTTAGCCATTGTTCGCAACTATGGTATACAAATTAACATAAAATGTAAAATATATAGAGCAACATTTCTGCATATACAAAGCATAAAATAATATAAAATGCAAACCAATGACATAAAATGTAAATCATTAAATTTATTAAGAACATTTATCCATTTACAAAGCATTAAAAAGAACACTACATATCTATATCTATATCAGAATTGAAATGACATTGTTGTTGGTCTTCTTCATCATCTCTATTCTTAGCCATTGTTTCATCCTCGTCATCGCTATCCTTCCCCATTAGTACAACACCGATATGTTCTCTTCTACCTAAATGCAAAACCCTATCACTTGGAATAATCTCGGGATCAATGTCATCCCTACAATATTGATAATTAGTATCTTCAATGATAATTGGGACACCCCCAGTGGTTTTGTCCTGTTGGAATAGTCATTAGGAATGGCCAACTCTGCTAAGTTGGGTTCATCATCATCATCATCTAACTCCGATAAATCCCATACTCCTCGATGTTGAACCCTTTGTACGACTTGCCAATGTGCACTTGATTTGGTATCATTGACATAGAAAACTTGCTGCACGTTACCTGGTAAGACAAATGGATCACTTTGATACCATCAACTCCTGACATCAATGCTTGTGACATGTGCATCTGTGTACATTATTTATCTACTACCGGTGTTAAACCATTTACATTGGAATAAAACAACTTTATGCCCATATAAGTATGTCATTTCCCAAACTTTGCATAATTTTCCATAAAAGTCAATCATTTTCCCCTCATTGTCCCCTTGTACGACCAAACCACTATTCTAGGTTATAAGACAATTGTTGCAGTCTCTAGTGTGGTATTAGATGCCATTACCAATGCAACCCGAATATAGTTTCACTATCATGTTGGGACAGTTTGCCAATGACCACAATTCATTGGTTGCTTCTGGTGATCCTTGAGTTTGCAATTGATTCATCTACATAAACAACATATAGTAGGTGTATTAGGTTTTAGCTAATTGAAATGTAGTTGAGTAGTGTTTAATGTCCTAGAGATTTATATATCTTATGCGGTCTTTATACCACTTTGGAAATTCTTGTTGTTGCATTTGAGTGATGCCGCGTCCACTTGGATTCTGTAGTAATTTTTGGTTTTCCTATGTAAAGGAATGTGATTCATAATTAGGTAAAATTAGATAAAAAATCAAAAGGTTTACAAGCTAAGCATATACATACTCTAGATATGGCTCCAATTCAGGGTTATTATACATCACATACCACTAAGCCATGTCACGTTCCTTGTCGGACACATCTGGGGTCCTTCTAATTTGTTCTAAAGGACAATCATTTTTCTTGAAGATCGTCAACCCCAGGCCTCGTTCACCACCATTGGCATTCTATCCTTTGTGATTAAATATGGTTTCAGATGCTTTTAGATACAATGAGCAAAAAGTAAGATACTCATTGACAATGTATGCCTCAGCAATCAGACCTTCTGATTGAGCTCGGTTGGTAATGTACCCTTTTAGAGTTCCGAGGAACCTTCAAAGAAACAATAATTACAATTTACAACACAATTGTGCTAAAATATAACTGATTCATAATAGGATGATAACAATTACCTTTCAATTGGGTACATCCACCGATACTACACTGGTCCTGCAAGCATGACCTCACGTGGCAAATGAGCAACCAAGTGGACCATCACATCAAGGAATGCCAAAGGAAATATCTTCTCTCGCTTACAAAGTATGAGAATTATGTGATTATCTAATTTCTCCAAATCACTCTACCTCAATGTCTTAGAACAAAGCTCCTGGAAGAAATTTCCCAACTCAAATAATGTAGTATAGATTTCCACGTCAACATACCCACACATCCCAATTGGAAGAAGCCGTTGTAGAAGGACATGACAATCGTGACTCTTCATACTCAATAATTTACCATTTTTCGTGCTCACACACCTAAAGATGTTTGCAGCATAGCCATCTGGATACTTAATTGATTTCAAGAATTCACAAAAACCCTCTCTTTCCTTCAGGGAGAGTGTGTACATCGCCATGGGCTTGACAAAGGATCTATCGTCATGCCTTTATAGGTGAAATTGCTTCCTTATGTCCATATCTTCCAAATCCATACGCACGTTATCTTTATCTCCGTTCTTCCCCTCTATGCCCAACATCGTTTTAATAGTGCTTTCGCATATATTCTTCTTGATGTGCATGACATCAAGGTTGTGTTGGAGCTTTCGATTCTTCCAGAATGGTAGCTCATATAAGATGCTTATCTTTGTTTAATTCAGTATTGCAGGGTCACGGGGTCTTTTCTTGTTGTTTGAATGCTTCCCAAACTTGACATCCGGTAGGCGATCCAACTGATCTAGTATCTTCCCCATTGGTAACTCCAAGGATTTCCTCCTTAACTCAACTTTACCGTTAAAGGCCTTACTCCTCCACCAATAGTAGTCCTCAAGCAAGTAACATTGATGGCCCATGTACCCTGTCTTCTTTCTCAAACCAATAGATAATGCATCATTGTTGGAAGTGGGACAAGCCAAATAACCTTTTATACTCCACCCAGTCAAGTTACCGTATGTAGGAAAGTCATTTATGGTCCACAGTACAACATCATGCATTTGGAAAGTCTGTTCACTAGAGGCATCATAAGTCAGTACACCATTTTTCAATAGCTCTTTCAACTCATCAATTAGCGGTTACATGTAAAGATCAATATCTCTCCCAGGTGTCTGTGGTCTAGGAATGAGAAATGACATCATGAAAAATGGCTCCTTCATGCACATCCATGGGGGCAGGTTGTAAGACATAAGTATCATAGGCCACATACTATAGGAGTTGCTCATGTTGCCGAAAGGGTTAAACCCATCAGTGGCTAGCCCTTGCCTCACATTGCTCAGCTCTTGGATGAATAGAGGATAATTCTGATCAAAGTTCTTCCGGCCGGATGCTTCAATAGCCCATCATCCACGTGTTTATCCTTGTACCATCTCATTTTTGTAGCTATCATTCTCGACATATACACTCTCCACAACCTTAGTGTCAATGAGAAGTAACACAGGATCTTATGAGGGATCTTCTTACCCTTGCCATCATTAAGCTTGTATCTAGATTCTTCGCATATTGGGTACTTCTCTAGACCCATATTCTCCTTCTAAAATGGTGCACAATCATGTTGACATGTATCGATGTGCTCGTATCCCAAGCCCAAGTCACATATGAACTTTTTAGCTTCATAGATTGACGGAGGAATCAAATGACCCTCTGGTAAAAGGTCCATCAATACCCCCATCAACATGTTGAAGGACTTATTGCTCCACTTGCTCATTACCTTCACATGGAGCATCTTAATGACAAATGCTAGCAAAGTAAATTTTTTGCAGCCCGGATACACCTCACCCTGAGCAGCTTCCAACAGTTTTTTCAAAGTTCCACACCTTCTTCCTCTGGATGGTATCAGTAGCTTGGCCATCCATGTAAGTCCCCCCTATAATGATTTTCCACCAAGTTGGGAATTGCATCCACACCCACTTCTTCATTACAATGCCAATTCATTATCACCCTGATCATCATCGCTATCATCCAAAACACAAGGTTGATTATCGGGAACAGGTTCCCCATGGTACACCCAATGTTTGTAAGATAGCATAATCCCTCTTAGGACCAAATGATATTCCACAACTTCACTTGTATAACATTTAAAGTTCACACATTCGGTACATGGGCATCGTATCTTACCATCCCTACTTGCCTTCACCATTGCAAACTCAACAAATGACCTCATCACGATATTGCTGACCTAACCTCTGATGAGGCATATTCAGTGCCATCTAACTCTTGTCCATATCAGATCATCAACAAAAGTCAAGCATAATTAAGTCAAATGCCACGCGTCATGCGTTCTAGCTCTTCAAATCCTTAGACAAATCTATGAGAAAAATTATAGAACCTATAAGTTTCGTTTTGGTTATACTAGGATTGGTGACAACCATAATCTATCCTAAAAAAATCCTAAAATCCTATATATTTCATTTATTTATTAGTACCAAAAAAATATTGAAAAAACATACAAGAGTTATACCAAAAGGGGCCATCTAGAAAGTCTAGGATGTCTAAGACTAAGTGTATAATCATGGTTATGAAGGTCTTCCTAATCATATTCTGATCAACATTTACAAATGACCAATCATTCTTTCTTTTTCTAAACTCATGCAACAAATAACTTTTTCAACAATTGAAGTTCTCAAGTACTAGGAGACTTAACACAACAACATTAATAAATAATACAAGGGCCAATTTTAAAAAGCACCATTTAGAACTATGTATGTATTATTCTGTGTATACTGACTCAAATATTGGTACCTAGACCTAAATGTTAGCTGCGTTAATGTTCTTGTGATGGTTCTAATGAAACCACTGCAATACAGTTTAAAAGGGATATTGTCATAAATACAATATAATATAGAAGTCATGCATCATTCCTACCAGCTAAAACAACTTGCAGACAAATAACAAAGCAACTACTTAAATCATCACAATTAATCCAACTTATATGATTGTAACCAAACACATTACACTCGACACCTTGTTAGGGCCAGCCTTTAACTCATAAACTTCTCACACATCCTATATACATATTACATTGATGTAAAGAGACCTAACCTGCTCCCAATCAATCCAACTTCCTTAATGAAACAATACGTGAGCTAAAAGTACAAATGCAAGCTCAAGAGGAAAGATTCCAAAAAGTCTTAGTTTTAGGCAAGGGTTAGTTCTGTCGTCCAGCTAAGCTGGACAAGTTCTGCCTGGCTTCCTTCCTTCAACCATTACAGGCTAAGCTGGCCTCATATTTCCTCAATTACAATCAACTAATGACAACAACCCTTTGTATGTGTGGCAGTATTTAAAAGACAATTAATATTCCAGCTTATAGTTCTTACTGTTTGATTCACATGACCAATCAAAGTATAATACCATCAGTAAGTCATTACAGCTAACAACTTGATCGCCACCACTTCAACTAACACATAGTTGATCACACGCTGTGCCATTTTAAATTTTAGATCATTGAAACCTAGTTAGGGTAAGATCATATAGGTAGATGGTAGTGTAACAACATACTTCATTTGAAGAAAAGAGGGAATGATGGAGAAGAAAAGTGAATCTGAATCATAGTTTGCATAGTGAGAAGAGAACAATAAAAGGTAGCGAAAAAGATGAACCATATTACTCTCTATAAATTATGACTTTTGTCTTGTTTTTTTAATACTTATTTATGCTTACATGTGTCTACACTACTTGATTTGTATCTAGGATGTTCCTTAACACTGTGAGGAGGCTTAGTTGAAGAGTGGATAGTTGGAGGGACCGCATTGAAGTGACATTGATTATGGGGACTAGATTGGTCAAGCCATGACTCAGTAATGGTATGGAAGTGCCATAGGTACTTGTGTCTAAATTTTTTATGTGAGGGGATAAGTAAGGTGAAAGTAAGTCTACTTTTGTGTGATCATTTCATTTGTGTTTCACTCTCTTGAAACTGTTTGTATCCCTTCTATATATAAGAGGCTTCCTCTTCCTATGCATTTAATGTTCATACACATTTCATTTTCATCTCTATCGCTTCTTTTATTTATTATTTTTTATGAGACTTTCTAATCTTTTCTATTCTAGCCAATTTATCTTAAGAAGATGCTTAGGGTTTAGGACAAGGGAATGGTAATGGCAGTGGTCACTCAAAAATTAAAAATTAAAATTAAAAAGCTAAGAAGACTAGAAGGTAATTGGGAAAAAAATCAAAGCTATGGGTAACACATCCGAAGAACGTTTTTAGTTGTTGATTTATATAACTGAGAGAGATCTTCTTTGAGGTAAAACTTCAGCCATGGGTGGACTCGATGCACTCATCTAT
>JAOXJP010235438.1:0-10014 GCA_025762735.1 Platanus orientalis | reverse complement strand
ATCTTTGAAGAAGTTTCAAGATGGAAATTTGAGTCATCCTCTTCTATCCTGTTTACAGCTTCAAATATCATCCTCGTGATGATCATCACTTTTCGCAGGTCATTCGCGACCTCCTGGTTTATCCTGTGAGTTGTCTTCTTGAGTGGGTTGTGCATGATTTCTCCTCATCTCATTCGCGAGCTGAGTTCGAGCTACTCAGTGTGTGTGAATCATATTTGAAATTCTCATTCGCCCGCATTTTATGACATTCGCAGGTTATCTTTCATACTGAGAAAATTTTTGTTTCTTTGCTCTTTTCAGGTAATGGCACCCAAAAGGAAACCCTAGAGGGTGAACAGGGGTGAATCCTCTACCCCTCTTGTAGAGGTTCATCCTAGAAAGATGAGACTCAGGTCTTGGACCAGCCTAAGATCGAGTCATAGTCCTGTAGTAAGGCCTGGCCTCCTTATTGATCCTATAACAATTATCGTTGACCCATCTGATTCTGAGGATGACATCCCTTTACCAACAGTTGATTCATCATCAGAGACTAATTCATCTTCAGAATCCGATCTTATTTTAGCTCCAGACCCTGTCCCCACGGAACCTACTCCTTTGTCAGGTATTTGTGTCTTTATTAGGAGTATTCATGTTATTCCCAATTCTGATTTTCTTCTTTTATTCTCTTTGTGCAGAATTATCCTTTGAAGATGAAGCAATCTTGCCACCATGGAATTTCAGTGAAGCGGAATTAGAGCATTTTCACGATAATGTGACCCGATCACATGAAGCATGGACTCGTCTCTTGCAAGATTTTACTAAAATGGATCCTACAGCAATCGCATTACCATGCACTCGGGCTAGAGCTCTAGCTTGCTTGGACAATGTAGAAATGTATTTCAAGAATCCCAATATTAAGAGGACCGTAGAGTCTCTTTTAGACTCTGTTACTGGTATTGCTCAAGCCAAAGAGACCTTGAGACTTACTTAGCCTTCTCCTGATCTTGAAGCCCTCATTGAAGAGTCAGAGGAGAAAATAGATGACTTGAATCGGATCCATGCAAAGACAACTCACTGGGACAGTTTTATGAGTGAAGAATTGGAGATGTTGGTGGAGCGATTTTACTATATCAAGGCAGAATGCGCATGCCTTTGGCATGAATTGAATGGCTACACTGCCATCTTGGAAGATAACAAAGGTGGTGTTGAGCATAAAACACAATTGATTTCTCGAGCCAAAGTCATCTTAACTGCCAGACGAGAGAATGGAACTGACAAAACCCACCCTGAAGAAGTAGTAAAGCGGGCTAATGCTGATGCCATCCTCCAACAACAGACTCCTATCTCTAAAGCCCTCCGAGATAGACTTAGAGCTTTCATTTGATTTTTGTGAAAGACGTTTGTTTTCTTCTTTGTTTCTTCTAATGGAGATGTAATCCCCTTTTTTTCTTTTAATCTTATCAATGAATCGTCTTCTCTTTTGTATTTTCAGAATCTGATAGCCAAATCTTTATGCCTCATCTCCACTTACTTTCTTTTATTTGAACAGTCATAGTCACTGTCAAGTCCTTCTCAATCTAAGCAAGATGGTTGTCTGCGAATGCTGTGTACTTCAAAGGATCTTTACTTCACAAAATCTGAATCTGACCATTTTCATAGAATTAGAAGCCACCACTTTAACTTCTCAGAGATTGGACACCTTGCCAAGAGTAGACGATAATCATGGCCACCTTGTTCTCTGTTACACAAGAAAACTTTTGATCTTGGTTGTGGCGAATAAAAAACATTTTTGTAATTTGCCGATAACACCGTGGTGAATGAGGAATCACTTTCTCATTCGCTCACAAAAATGTGGCGAATGTAATTCCATTTCTCATTCGCATATAATTTCTGGGTTTGTGTACTTCGAGAGGTAATGAAGATAGGCGGTGCACATCTCTTCAATTACCTGCACATGGCAAAGTAAAGGACACTTATGCCCTTATCAATAGGCACGCTCTTTCAAATCCCTTATGCTCTAACCGAATTACCCCCACGGGTATAAAAAGATTATCTTTGTCTTCCTTGGCCATTCTGAGAGATTCCATCTTTCCGCCATTATCGACTACACGAAGCTCTCAACTCTTTCCCTTCTTCTATACCAAATCTTTGGTTCCAAACCTTCAATCATCGCCTTTTGTCCTGGTGAACACACCAAAGCCATCCTTATGCCTTGAAATCGTGAGGAAACGCCTATGTGTCTTCTTTATTTTCTTAAATCCAAAAACCCCTTTTCTGGTTCTAGGTAAGTTATAAGCCTTCAAATGCCATTTTCACCCTGTTGATTAGCTTAATCTTGGGAATCCAATCATTTAGGGATGTATCTCAAAGGTTTTGGCTTCTCGCCAGCCATTTCTGAGCCCTAAAGCACATTTAAGAATCTCAGTTTTGTCTTAGGAAATGACAGAAGTTTCCGGAAACCATTCGCCACCTCAAGGCTGGCTTGAGTGGTTGCGAAACAGTCTCCTTGTGTCCACTCGCAGGTTTAGGCGCCTCCCATTTGTGTCCTCCTTGCTAAGCAAGATGTTGGGCGCGAATGGGTTAAAAATTTCTTATTCGCTCACAACAAAGCATAATGAAATATACCCACATTGTGCTAAAATGGTGGCGAATAGAGATCAGGATCATCATTCACCATAAAAAATGCTTGTTCGAGTAAGAAAATGAATTGTGTTGAAATGTTCATTTGTGCTCAATTCCTAACCTTAGGCTCTTCTTCTTTTCAGATTCATGGCTCCTAAAAGAAAACTTCTATAGGATCGCAAATGTCGTGATAGCTTTCTCTCTCCCATTCGTCAAAGGCATGAATGGATTTGTAGCCAGAGCCTTTTCGATCCAGAATTCCTCGACCCTATAATAAACCATCCGCCAAGTCCTCTTGACTACATTAGACGAGTATGTAAGGGTTGGTGCCGTTTAAATGATCGGGCTCACCGAGACAACTTTATTTGCAACACCCTTCTCCCCTCCATAGAAGAAGGAGAACCTCTCAAAGATTCTACTACTAGTGACTTCAGGAGTCTAATCCAAAAGATTCGATTAGGAGAAGCGGCATGGGTTAACCAAAGTTATAGAGGATCTTCCTCCTTTTTAGTCAAAGGAAGGAAATAGAAGGCTCTTATTGAGCATTTCCTCAGTAAGTACCGCACAGAGATAGATGCCGTAGGCATGGTTGAGGCGCTACGCAGCTCCATTGGTAACTTTGATGAGCACCATACAATGGTGGCAGAGGCTGTTTCTAGGTGGTGCCCTCACACCAATACCTTTTTATGTCAATATGGCGAGCTAGGGATCTCGCTATGGGAATTTATTGGTGTGAGCCACTTGCCTCTTGAAGGGAGATTAATGAATGAGTACATCCCTTTTAATGCTCATTTTGATACGCTTTCCACCACATGTCAGAGGCTATTTCAAATATTCTTTGAGTTTAATGACATCAATGTTTCATATGACAGTTGGTTAAGTCATATCAACCAGGGTCCTTCGGGCCTATCTGCTAAGGGAAAACCTTTGTCGTGGACTAAGGACAATGTCCGACGGAGCGTTGATCTTGACAGCCCCGCATTATTGGCCGGGGTGTATGCTACCTTCTTAAGTGGATGGGTCCTCCCCATTAGTGTGGGTGAACATATTCGCCCTGGCATGTTTATTATTGCTGCCAACCTTGCGGATGGGATATGTATGAACTTAGCAGTTCCAGTCTCTGTTACCTATATAGCGATTTACGAGACATTATAGAAGTAGGCCTCCGAGAAGGCCGTATTAGAGAGAAATTGGTGTACTTCCCCCTCTAATATTTCTCCACATGGTTGGGGCTGCACTTCCCTTCCATTTATCAAAGAGGAGAGAGAGATATTCACAGAATTGCATATATCAACACTTTGAAGAACTAGAAAGCAAAGCTGGTTTTGCGTCCCGCTGCGCTATTTTGTTTCACTCAGAAGCTAGTCCTTATTTTTAGATCACTTCTTTGGTAACCAGACTCTGATAGATGATTGGTCTTTATCAGGAAAGGCTTGGGCATACTTTTGCTCCCTCAGAAGTGGCGAATTGACTCAGAGAAGAGACGACCATCTTTATATGGAAGCTTACAATCCATATAGATTTGCTCGCCAATTTTCTTGCTTCCAAGGACTTATTCCTCTCCCTACTCACGTAAAGATGATTGGTAAGGCTCGCACTCTAGAGAGGATTCAAGAGGCCTACCTTTTCTTTGTGAGGTCAAAGACAGGTAGCCGGGCAGTTATACCTGAAGAGATGGCCGAGTAGGATAACTTTCAATTTGACTATCATTATACCAAGTGATGGTATAACTCATTCATCTTTGTAATAAGATATAACGAGGATGGGGATAATTACAATGTCATTTTTTATGATGGTCAAGGTACTATAACAATGACTGACCAATCTTGGAATAAAACTTTAGCCCGAAAGATGTCGGCTGTGCAATGGCCCAGAAAATACAAATAGGGACCAGTAAGCAAACAAATAAGCTATTCCCCCATCTTCCTCTGCCACTGAAGAAGACGAAGAGGAAGAACAACCATATAAAACTAAGAGGAAGAGAACAATAAGAAGCAAATCTCGTGGGAGAAAACCTCAATGCATCTCATCTCCTGATCAGGTGAGAGAACTAGAATGGATGCCCTCCATTTATTAGGATGGCTTTAAAGATATTGGGGGTTATCCCATCCAGGAACCCCGAAATACAATAGAAAGGGTGAAACATCAAGAAATTCCCTCTTCCAGAGAGTTTGTGACAGGGGGCGAGACTCTTGAAGATCGGGTGCATCTAGCCAATATATTGCCTATAATGCAAAATCAAGGCCTGGTGCAGCCTTTCAATCGTCCTTCTCATGTCCCTACTAAAGAGAGAATAATACCAGAGGGTTCTGTCAATCGGGATACTGCTCATGCTGGGCCCAGACCGGGTAGGCAATCGAGGAGACCATTGAATGTCTAACATTATGCCTCCCAATGCCAATGTATGGTGTTTGCACTGTGATTCGGTGAGAGCTAATGGTCTTGTGGGAGCATGGAGCGACTGTGGAAGATTTGACCGTTATCATGAACGGGTATAACTCAGAGGGTCACTTCTTGGATTATGTCTTCAGAAGAGTGACCGGTATCGCAAGGCAGACTCAAGCATAAATTCTTATCAATCAGGACATCTCTTCATTGACTCGCGATTCGCTTCCTGGTTTTATAGAAAGCATCCGGATGGAATTGGCGGCCACGGGAAGGAGGCTACCCTTCATTACATCTGAGTCTGCTCATGGAACTATGGAAAAATGCTTGGGAGAAGATGAGGCATTTCATTTTGTGGTAGAGTGTTCACTTGTCGCTAATCAGTCTGTCTATTTTAGCAATGAGCCCAGTAATGAAGAAGAAGTGGCGGCTCAAGTCCAGCAAGCCTTAGCTGCATCACGTGAGACCGCCAGGGAAGAGCCATATATCCCTTTTAAGGGGAAAAGTGTGGTCGAGGATGTTGAGCCCTCAAATGTTACCAATATGAGGCCCTCTTCGAGCATTCGAGAAGTTGGTGGGTCTTCCCTTACGCCTTTCGAGCAAGAGCCATGAAATCCTCCTTCTCCAACCCCTGCTAGGGAGCATATCTAGGTATACTTGTGACTTTAGTATTTTTATTGCCTTAACATTCTGTCATCCTTACAATTAGTTGTTGGTAGGTTTCTATTGACAAACTGGCAGAGCCGACCCCCCCTGAGATGCAAAGATCAACCGTTGATGTCTATCACCCTTAGCTAGTTGGGATAGCGAAGTGTCATGTCCTAAAGGCAGATTTCCTGCCCGCACAGACAGACAGGGTTTGTCGCATCATCACCCTTGAGGAACAACAAGACTTAGTCGAATCTATACTGAATTATGAAGACACAGGCGTGAACTCCTTATAGGATCCTGAAGCTTTTATAGGTCTTTCTATGCCATCTAATAGCCTATGGGATGTGGTCATGAAAGGATTGGCGGATTATGAGAGTTTTGATAGAGATAACCAGGGATGGACTGACAACCCTGGGGAAGGAGTTCCATTAGCTGATGAATCTGGTAAGAGTCCTAAGATAAATGACCAAGTTGCCCAGGGTACTGCTGATGATAAGTCCTCTGGCCCTACTAATGTGAGGATGTCTGAGGCACATAGCCTGCCTGAAGCCGATGAGTCTTAGACAATCAGCATGATTGGTGAATCTACCTCTCTTCCTGCTAAAGATGCTCCCGTTATCCCTCCAACCTCAACTATTGAGGGAGATGACATTATGGCTGGTAATGTGCCAGTCGCAGAGGAGGCCAAGGAAGAAAACCTGGTTTAGGGGGAGCCGACAATTGATGAAGCCAATCCTCATGATGAGATAACCTCTGAGAAAGGTGTGTATATTATTCCCTTCCATATTGTTCACATCATTTATACATGTCTTCCCACATACTGAACCATTCTTTTATATTTTAATGTAGCTATTGAGGAAGCCTTCCCTGTGAGGCAGAATGTTATTAGAGTTCTCGTGATGAGTCATGGTAGACTTTCGTCTTTATTATGGGACACATTTCCATTCACCCTTACTAACATTTTTTTGTTTTACTTGCCCAGATGAAATCGTGAGCACAGCTAGTGCCCTCAGGCGCTCTTCCAAAATTTTCTCAACACGCGTAATCCGTCAAGAGCTACTTGCTCATATAACAACCCTAACACCCTTATCACTCGACCTTATGAGTACCCGAGATGAAGTGTTGGAAGCCTTGGCCGAAGACGTAGAGATCCACATTCGTAATAATGGGTTTCGGTAAGGGATAGAGATGTACTATGTGTCTCTGATGAAGCGGTCGATACTAATATCGGAACTTGCAAGTATCGAGAGTAATACTAAAGTTCAAGCTAATTTAGATGTTGTCGAGGCTAAGAAAAAGGTTTTGATGGGGAAGTTGGACCAGGTTTGTGAGTCAGTGACCAATATTAACAATGCCTTGGCCAGTGCCCAGGAGGAACTGGCAAGGGTGCAGATCCGAATCGAGGCTCTCAAGGCTACTTAGGAAGTGAGAGCAGCAGAGGGAAACGCTCTTGAGTCAGAGATTTCTGCCGCCTCTTCCAACATTGATCGTCTTCGAGAAAAGTTCATGAGACGAGGTGATCAAATCCGATCTTCCTTAATCGAAGATGAGGGTTTATGTCAATGTCTCATTTTTGCTTTTCCAAGATGATGTAATAGAGAGGATGTAAGAACTTTTGATGAAATAAAAGACCATATTTTGTCCTTTATCATTTTGCTTTTCTTAATATGTTGTAGGTCAAGTAAGATTAACCATATAAGAGTTAAGTGTGACTGACATTATAAGAGTCATGCTTACTTAACATTATGAAAGCTTGGTCTAGTGGACATTATGAGAGTCACATGTTGTTTGACTTTATCAGAGTCAGATATAGTGGATGTTATGAGAGTCACGTATTATTTAACTTTATAAGAGTCAGATATGGCGGACATTATGAGAGTCATATGTTGCGTGACTCTATGAGAGTCGAGACGGGTCGACTTTTAAAGGTCGAATGCGATTATTCTTTGGCATTATGAGAGCCGAATATGGCTGACTTTATGAGAGTCAAAGTCCAAGAGTCACAGTGATGTGTGCCTTTTCGGGTATGATACCCTTCCCGACAAACGTCGTGACAACATATATGTATATCCTTGAAGCGGTGTTGATGCGGTCCTTGATAATATTGGACAGCCGCTTTGGATCATTACGACAGAATGAATCCCTTATTTTCTTTCTTTTCTGAGACATCCTTCTCTGAAAGGTTGCGGTCGTTCATGTTTATAAATAATAGGGCTGCTCTTGTTGCCCTTCATTCCATCAGCTTTTGTAAATGCTTCCATTTGATGTTGTAGGCATGGCTCCCAAAAGGAAACTTGTTAGTGTTCCTAAGGTTGGAGAATCATCTGGGTCACGTATAAAGCGAGATGAGCCATTGACTGAGGGGGAGGGTATCGAGCCTTTATTTGACCGCGGTACTCTTGGAGTCCTCTATTTACTTTATGGTCTGTTTCCTTGGTTCTTATAACTTGATGCCATTAATTTCTTTTACAGATGAAGTAAGGATACCTGCCACTGGGGAGGTGGAGGCCAGAGCTGAGACTCGCCGTGAGCGTGATGCACTAATTAGGCATTTGGTTGGCTTATCTGCTGAGGAAGCGGACCTTCCTTTCATCGGTCAAGAGATTTTAGATGCATTAGATGGCATAGAGGCTTGCATCTACAATTACGAGTTCAAGGGCACAGTGATGTGCCTCCTTGATGCTTTGTCCGAACTTTGTGAGGCAAAAGACATCAAGGTATTGAAAGGACCAAAGCATGATGTTCGTTTGCACCTTTAGGAGGAAGAGATTAGGATGGCCGACCTAACTTCCCAACAGACCCGGGTACTGATGGAGATGGGGCCACTGGTGCGGGACATCGATGAGTTAATGGTGCAGATAGAAGCGTTGAAGGAACGCTTTAACAAAGTTATGAATCACCTTGAAACTTGTAAGAGGTTCGTTAATCATGTGGGTAATTATATTCGTCGATCTATTTATATGGTAGACTGTTGCAGGGGTGAATTGATGAGTCGAGAGATGGACCGGCGTGATGGAGTCTGCAGGAAAATGATTAATAACCTGAACGTGGCACAATCAGATGTCGATGTGGCGAATGATGCCTTAAAAGTGAATGACGAGGAGTTGCCTTCGTTGCATGCTAAACTCCTAAGTTTCAGTAGCCATGACCCAGCGAGAGGCTGAGGGTAGTGTAGGGAGTAGGGCGGAGTGCCCTTTGTTGTATTCTCTTTGCTGTAGCATCCATTTAATAAAATTTATCAAATTTTATCAAATTTATGCGTCTTCGGTCTCTGAAGTTCAATGTGTGTGTCTTTTTAGGCATGTGTCTTCCTTCCCCCTTTGAGAATTATATCATGTAGTGTTTCGATGAAATGGTATAATTCTCAAAGAGAGATTGGGTGGTGGGTGGAGATGGGGCTGCATCTACCCTATTATGGCAAGCTACCTACGTACCCTTAAATAGGATCAAGCCCGGTCATAGTTCGATTATGAGATTTTGGGTATTTTATCTCTTTTTTGCCCCTAATGGTTACTCATTAGGACTGAGTTCACTTAATTTTTGCATCGCATTGCCATTGCTGGTTTTCAATGTGATCAGCAAGGATTTGATCTTGTCGTGAGTGGATTTTTTTACTCATGATGCCCGATGTGGGTTTTTACCACACCCTTTCCATCACGTGTGACGTTCATATTTACCTTTTTTCCCTTAGGATCTCTTAACATAAGTCTGGGATTGCTTATTTTTGCATCTCATTACCATTGCTAGTTTTTAGTGAGATCGACACTCTTTTTTTTAAAGGAGGGGTTGCATCCGAGGAAAATGGGCACCTGAACTACCTATGTACCTGTGCTTGACAGGATCAAACCAACGTAGTTCCTTGAAAGCCATCATGACCCCTCTTAAGGATAATATTTCTTCAAGAACCTAACATTGGTAACGGGGAGGATTTGATTACCTTCTACGTCCTAAAGCAGGTATGTGCCATTAGGGTAAGCTTTTTCAATGGCGTATGGTCCGTCCCACTTAGAGGTGAATTTTCCTTCTTTCCTCCTTGTGGGATCAAGTGGGGATCGTGCAAGGAGCACCAATTCACTCTTGGTAAATGAGCAAAGCTTAACTTTCTTGTTGTAGGCCCTGGCCATGCGATCTTGGTATAATTGCAATTATTGTTGCTTGACAAGCCTAGATTCATCAAGAGTTTCCAGTTCTAAAAGGCGGATTCTTGCAGCTTCAGTCTCTGTTAGGTCGTCCTGTATTGCCACCCTTAGGGATGAGACCTGGATTTCGACCGGTAAGACTACCTCTACACCAAACACCAAAGAGTATGGGGTTGCTTGTGTAGGTGTACGAAAGGTAGTGTGGTATGCCTAGAGTACTTCCGGCAAACGCTCATGC
>JAOXJP010235437.1:0-10014 GCA_025762735.1 Platanus orientalis | reverse complement strand
TATGAGAGGTTCTCAAACAAGATTGTTCAAATATTGTAGTTTCTTTTTCTTCTTATTAAATTTATTCTCTTTCATCAGAAAGAAAGCAAATTTTTCTATAGCTTTTTGTAGCATGACCAAAAAGATCACAAAAAGACAAAGGTTCCATGTTAAAAGACAAAACAACCCATGTTAAAAGACAAAATACCCATGCTTTTGGCTGTGCTAAAAAGGCTATAGAAAAATTTGCTATAGTTGATCATTCCTTCAAAAAAAAAAAAAAAAAAAAGATAGATGCATTAGGTAAAAATCATGACTATCCTAGCAACAGGAGGCCATCCTAAACTACTTAATAGAGCAATAGGGTGGCACTGAGATTGTAGAAATCCATCCTTTTTGACTTCTAATTGGGGAGAGTGAAATTTATATGCTAAAGTTTAGAGTAGCTATGGTTTTCCCATATATATATATATATAGTTAAAGAGCATAATGTAAAATATGATTAATTTGTTTTATTGAAACTTTTTGTTTGGCTTGTTCCAGTTTTATGGCTTCAGTTAAAGAGCAAGGAAACCTAATAACAAATATAGTATAAAAAAAAAAAATGAAAGTATGAAGAACCTGAAAAAAAAAAACAAATACTTGGCTAGCTTCTAAAATTTGTCAAGCTATTTCCATTTGATCCCGACCAATTTTACCCCCAAGATCAACCACCGGAAAAGTTCTGCTTGGTGGAATAACTGGATTCCCGGGATGTTTTTCTGGCGGCAATACATAAGATTTCAGCATAGATTGAATGTTGAACCTATTAGGAAGGAGCTTCTCCATTCTTCCCAAGATTTTGATTTTGATGGTATGATGCAAATGCGTATAAAAGTGGGTGTTCTGATTGCTGATTGACCATGATCACAACTCTTGTTTAACCGAAATAAAGATATATAAAATCATTTGGAAAGGGATCTTAGCTTGAGTCAACAAACTCAGCAATCACTCATTATGAAGCAACACTTATTTATATATCATATAAGGTAAATCAATATTAGAACAAACAAGCTAACGATTAAGACAAATTACCTAGTACTACAAAACATATTTGGCTGGCCTTTCTGACATATAAAACCATTTTTTTATGTATATGTTACTATAAACTAAGTAGATGTTTTCATATATAGCCCTAAAAATTAATAAGAAAAAAAAAAACCTGGAACACAGGAGATGGAGATGATGACATAAAATCTTCTACTATTATAACAATTTAGAAATCCAAACCCCATGAAGACTTCATGCCTCTACACAAATGAAAAAAATATTATACTTCCCTTAATGTTATTTGTCACATATTTTTGCACACCTTAACTATCAACCTTTGAATCCGTTCTTACCAGAATTGTAAATAGATATTACAACGAGGAGCAATCGACCAACATAACATAAGAAAAAATGACACAATCAAGTTGCGAATCGAGGTGCAAAAGTGTGAAAGAAGGGATATCATAATTAAGGTTTCGAATCAATCTACCTTTTCCAAAATTCTTTTCTTTCATTCATTCATTCTTTCTTCCTTCTTCTTAATTTTTATTTATTTATTTTATTTTATTTATTTTATTTTATTTTATTATTATTATTTTTTTGTATATTGAACTAGTAAAATGAATGAGAGGAAGTTAAGCTTTTATCACCCTAACGTCACAATATTTTTTGGGGAGGACCTACTTTACAGTTGTAATTATGTTTATCGAAGATTCAAAATAGACTCTTTAAATGAACTTAATTGGGTTGATATCTATGTAGACTGAATAGACCCGCCTAGTTTACTTAAAATCATATGTTTTAAAGTGAGGTACGTTGTAGAAGGAAGTTTGAATTAAAAGACTTCATTTAAACTTTTGGTGGTTCCCTCATAAACCAAACCCAATTAACCCATTTACTTTCTTTTTATTAAAAAGTTTAGTCCCACATTAAAAGTGGAGGACTTCCAACTTCACATTATAAGTAAAGGGAGGACCCTAAGGGGTAAAGGGGATCAAGAGGAGAGTGGGGGATTGGAGATCTTTGTTTGAATCAGGTGCATGCACCGAGCTAGGCGGGGCAGGACGGGGCACGGGTGTGGATGAGATAACCCACATGTTAATTATTATTTTCATATATTTAAATAAATAAATAAATAAATAATTTATTATTGATTAGTTCCTTATTTATCTTCTCGGATTAGGTGCAAATAAATTTCGTGAGAACTGTGCAAACGGCACCAGAGGGGCTGACGCATCAGTATCAAAAAGTGATTTACACTTTTTGGGGAGATTTATCACTTTTCCAAGCTGGTATGTGTTTGTAACCTGGTGCTGTTTGCACAGTTCTCATGAAATTCATTTTCACCTAATTTTTTCCCAAGTTTTATTGGTGCATTAAAATTTTCTATTAGAGCTTGGATTTTATTACGCTTAATTGTGTGTTTAATACTTTCCTAAAGAGCTTGGCTTGTGAGCTTGGCTTGTGTTGGAAAGTATAGGTGTAAACAATCCATCATTTTTTATAATAGAAAATGAAAATAAGCGATAAGATATACAAAAAAGCTCTTTGCGAACTGGTGATCTTTTGCTTGATCATTTTCTCTTTTTTCTTATTGAGTTTTACAAGAGTTTTACATATAATATACTATTGGCACCCGATGTTAGACTGAACTGTTCAAATCAGTCTCTACTTGCATGTACGGGGTATTATTAGAATAGTTGGTGTTACTAGAAGTAATTGTCAAGCAAGCCTACTGTACTTGTGAGAGGCTGGGAAATATTATTTCAAGGTCAGCGTGCTTCATGTGTCCATACACCAACCAATAAGTTCTTCTTCGCTCTTTTAATTTGCAGATTACTATTCAACATAATTTGTCTTGGACTGCATTCTCTTGGGAACCAGATTGAACTCAGACACATGCTATAAGGTGTTGTAGACAAAGTATTACCTGTTATGATCATCATATACTATTGAGCTACTTGCATTACTGTTTTTGCGATTAGTTCCATTATGGTTCTTTGATCATATCATATCATTAAGAATTTGGTACTTCTATTTACACATCTATTTTAATTTAGAAATTGTGGTATATTCTGTGTTGAAGAAACATCTTATTCTACTCGTGCTATAATTGGTTTTGGAATTGTGTGATATAACATGCCAACATCCATTTATCTAACAATCTTGTAATGATATCCGTTTTTGGTTGCAAATTTATACACATATCCAAAACTATTGAATTGAGAAGGGGTACAAATCAATCCATTTTTTGGTTTTTGATTTTGGTATTATACATTGACAATCCAAACAAATACTCTAAATTTAACTTATGTTATTGGACTACTAATATGGATAACACCATACCCAAAATGTCAAAAGTTGAGCCCTTCACTGACTCATAATTTAAGAGATAGCAAAAGAAAGTTCTCTTTCTACTAGAGATGGCCAATGTGGCCTACATGCTATTTAAACCGATGGTTAAAGAATTCGAGGATCAGTTGGAACCTGCACAATTTGGGACCTCATTTAATTAGAATACAGACAATGAGATATACTTGAATGCTATTCTAAATGCTTTGTTGAATGAACTATCTAATATCTACTGTGTAGAAGAATATGCTAGAGATGTCTAGTTGGCTCTAAAAAATAAATATAAAATAGAAGATGAAGGGAACAAAAAACACATTATAGGAAATTTCCTTGACTTTAAAATGACAAAAAACAAACGTGTATCAAGCCAAATTTATGAGTACCATAATTTGGTAACTCAACTAGTGGTAGTGTAGAAATTCAAAATGGGAAAATGGAAATATTTCATATTATTCTCCGAGTTCACAAAGCTGCGAGTAAGGTCTCAAAAAAATGTATTTGCATGACGAAATTAGGTATGGTGAATGTAACAGAATAACTTATTCACCACTATTTCAAGGTGAGCGAATGAAATGTTCCTATTCGCACATTGCGGAAACCAGTACTTCCCAAAATGATTCAAACTCCTTCGATGGTCGTTGTTTTGGATAGCCATGACTTCCATGGGTTTCCTAAACGCCCAGGAGACTAAAAAATATGGATTCTTGCATAGAGGAGACACCACCATGTCCAAGATAAGGATGAAAGACTCCCACTTCAATATTGAAGCCATAAACAAGATATAGTTTTTCATTAACAAGGACTCTTCGATCTCCAACTTGTTTTTGCCTCTATAAATAACTCCATGGAGCATGAAAAAAAAAAGAAAAAAAATGACTCTTTTCATCTATCCCTTTCAAGCAAGCATTGCTCTTCCGATTCAGGTAAGGTTTACACTCTACCACCTCCTGCAAAAGTCCAGTAAGCTTTCTCTCTTTCAAAAGAAGGTTACAAGTCCATCATACCTCTGCATATCACTTCTAAAGAAGATACTATAGGAAGCTTGATGTTGAAAACAACCATGACAAGGTAATGTAAAACTTATTTGTATTTAAGAGCAAAACTTGTACCATATTTATATTAATAAAAGAGATCATCTTCTCCCTTTTCTTCTTCTTCTGTTTTGTTTATGGAGTTAATAAGAGCTTTGCCTAATAAGGGGTAGTAATTAAATAAGTCTCCTTGAGATTGAAGTATTAGTCCTCACCTATAAAATAATAAACTAGCCCCAAAATGGCTGGGTAATTTGTTTACATTGAGTTTCAAGCCATATCAACGACTCGAAATTTGGTGTTACAGGTAAATGGGATGCCTCATGCAGAAAGGTTTGAGACAGGTGTTCTCCTTTAGAAAATGCCTCCTTTTTAAAAAGACTATATCAAATAACGTGAGAAGGAAGAAGAAGAGTTTGACATTGCAAGAGTTGATAATTCACATTCATTCTGAAGAGAATAATCATCTGAAAGAAAAGGTAAATCTAAGGAGCTATTGACACACTAATCTTATAGTAAAAGATGGAATTAACCAGGTTAAGAAAGAAAGAACTTCAAAAAGAAAGAGATTTTTTTTTTCAAGGAGAGCAATAACATAAAGTTTAAGAAAATTTTTAACAAATTGGACTGGGAGTGCTTCATGTGTGGGAAGTATGGACATCTTGTGTCAATGTACCGCCATAAAAAATAAGAAAAAATGAGCCAAGGTGAATGTGGCAGAAATAGAAGGGAAAATCACTAGGATGGTTACTGAAGTAAACTATATGACAAACACTTGAGACTAGATAGTGGATGCTGGGGCCACCAAGCATATCTACAATGACAAAAATGCTTTTACCTCCTACAAGGCGGTAGGTGATGGTGAAAAAATATATATGGGTAATTCAAACACTTCTTCTATTATAAGGAAATGGGCGGTTAAATTAAGGCTCACTCCTAGGAAGATTTTGGAGTTGAAAGACATCCTCCACATACCTGAAATGTGGCGCAACTTGGTTTCTAGAGCACTACTCAATGAGGCATGCTTAAAGCTCACATTCGAGTTTGGCATGCTTGTAATGACAAAGAATGGGGTCTTTGTCGAGAAGGGTCATTGTGGTACACCACTCAACTCTGTTTATCAAGTAGAACACAATATTTAGCTTAAGTGGGTGCATCAAGCACCAATGTAGTCAGTGTAGTCGGGTATAGAACTGTGTCATAGATGTGGCTAGAGTATAATCAAAATCCTCTAGTCTATTTGTGGGAACCCATGTAGTGAATTTGAAGGAGAGGATGGTCCCACCATTACAGGAACATTCTTTCCAAAAATTCTTTTTCGTGTGACGATTACACCATTGGCAGTGAAGAACGAGATAGATTGGTGAAAATGTGATGGTGATTTTGCCAAAAAACTACAAGGTGATAATGGGATTTTCAACGACTAATGATAATTCAAATGAGCTACGTGTAATGCTCATTATGTATCTTTTATATGGCTCTATTCTATATTATTAATGCAATTATAGTTTTCCCTTTGGGTGGCTGTGGTATCAACCTTCCAAGAGGAAGTCGCGGGGTCAAATCCCCTTGATATTATGTGGTACACGTTATAGCCTGCTTAGCACCTCCCCTTGATATTATGTGGTACACGTTGCAATATAGGCAGCTGTCAAGTGGACCTGAATGACAAGAAAAAAAAAAGTAATGATGAATCATGAATAAGAAAAGAAAAGAAAAAGTTTCCCCTTCTAGAAATATTAATTTCAATCATCCGATCAAAAGTCTATTTTTAATTTCCTTCTCACTTCTTAAAGATAGATATAGCTTAGTTGTTGAAGACCTTTGTTTCTTTTTGTAAAATTATCACAAGATTTTTCTGTTGAGCACTAGATGCTAGAGGATGTAAGCATTGTAGCTATTGTTTTTTAAGTTTATATTAAGAGGTTTGTTATTTTGCAAACACTCAAATAGCAGCTTTAACGTGTAGAAAATTTTCAAAATCTTAGAATTCCATTATTTAAAGCATGGTTTTTGCATTTGTGTTCCTATGTTTTGGCATTTTTGCATCTATCGCTATGTTTTTAGTTGTTTTTGTCTTTCTCCCTTCATTATCAAGACTCTTTATTACATCCCCACTATTAATTAAAAAATACCATTACCTATCAGTTTAATTTGCGAAATAAAATCCCTTGGTTGTCTGTTATAAAGTAAACCTTGGGAAAATGAGAGAAAAGTAAAACCACATTAAAAAAGGAGAGAAAAGAAAAGTTACTATTCATTCCCTTCCCTTCCCCTCTTATTCCCATCATTTTGGTAGGAATAGGTGAATAAGCAAATATATGAAGAAATGGGAAAACATGGGAAAGGTTTGACACCCTAAGTGGTTCTACCAAGTTTTCCCATCTAGTATCCCCATGCATCAGATAGCATAAAAGTGCTCGGAAAAAAGCGTACAATTTGTTGTGCCAAAACAACATGATGAAACAAAACACAAATTGGATTCAAGTATGTGATGCACGTGAAACAAATGGAGAAAACAATAAACGTCAAAGATATAATATCTAACATGGTTCGGCAAACCTATCTACATCCACAGATGATAAAGAACTTTCACTAAAATGGAGAACAAAGAGATTACAGAACATACAATGGTGAGTTCCAAAACCAAAGGTAAAACTCTGCGAACTCTCCACACAAAATACTTTCTTGCCTCTACAAAGTCTTGATGAAACCCAAATTGCCGCAAATCTTCCCGTAGCAACAAAAAACCCATAAGACGTCTCTTTATAGAGACCTTACTTATTAAAGTGGGTCAAAATTTCCAAAATAACCTTACTTTATAAAATACATTTCTTAGCCTTTCCCGGTTGCATACGGCTCAACACATAAACTATTGTGTAAAATTCAAGACACTTTCTAACAAATCTCCACCTTGGCTTGAATTCCACCAAACCAAGCTAAACATTGCTCCTCGATCATCTTCTCCACTAAACCCCGAAAGGTACATAATTAGTTCTCTTTCAAACTAATAGACTCCAAGCCACCTTTGAACTCAATCACCAAACCTAGTGTTATTGACATATATGCTGACTTCTTAGCACTAAATGCATTTGCAACAATGTCTTCAAAACCGAATCTGACTAGAGGCTTACCATCCAAGTTGGGCACAAAACCATGTTGCTGAACTTCTGAAACTTGAATGGGGTCTAAATCAGCATCGTCAAGTCCCAACGAAATAGGAGTACCTTATTCCTACTCCACCTCCAATTGAACACCCAAATTTCCATTTTCAACCTACTTGTTTGGACACAGCAAAGCAGAATCACCAAAAGTAATACCTACGTGTTGTTTTCTATAAGCACAATGCTCACAAAACCCAAACTTCTCACTATAGAGCAAACCACCCCACTTGCTCAAATTTGCTAAACCTCATACACAACTGTGACCCATTCGCCTATGCCACGATTGTGTTAGAGTATACTTAAACATGGTGCTGAAGACAAAATTGTTCCACCTTGAATGGTGTTGCTGAGCAGCCAAAACCATTATTTTAGTTGAATCTCAAACCTTATAGCCGTTATCACAAATCCCCCAAAGAATCCTCAATTCGCATCTCTAATCTAAAACTTTGATACCAATTGTTGTGCAAAAATAGCACAATGGAACAAAACACGGATTGGATTCAAGTATGTGATACGTGTGAACCAAAAGGAGAAAATAATAAACGAAAAAGAGACAGTATTTAATGTGGTTCGGAAAACCTACCAACATCCATGGGCGAAGACAATTAAGAACTTTCACTAAAATGGAGAACAAAAATATTATAAAACATACAATGATGAGTTCCAAAACCAAAGGTAAAACCTTGCAAACTCTCCACACAAAATACGTTCTTGTTTCCCTACAAAGTCTTGACAAAATCTAAACTGCCGCAAGTCTTCTCGCAGCCGCAAAAAACCCATGAGACGTCTCTTTATAGAGACCCTTGAAACCCTACTTATTAAAGTGGGTCAAACTTGCCAAAATAACCTCACTTTATAAAAATACGTTTCTTGGCCTTTCTTGGTTGCGCACGGTTCAACATAGAAACTATTGTGTAAAATTCAAGACACTTTCCAACACACTTTCCCTCCTTTTTCCCAAGGTTTACCTTGTAACAGACAAGGCAACGATCGGGTTATAGGAAAAGGAATTCTTGAGCTTAAGATTAGAGAGAGGACAAAGAACTTCAAGAAAATGCTGGGGAAATGAAATTGGATTTAAATCAAGTTGGCACAGTGAAAACTTAATGCGTTTTCATTATTGAACTCTTTAATTATTATTATTATTAATAAAAGAACTCTTCAAAACGTAGGGGCACAGGTAAAAAGCTTTTCGAATTTATACATCTTAGCTAAGAAAACACTAAAATTTTCCAATCTAATAGTATGTAACAAATTTGAATAGTTTACAGAGTATTAAATATATCTTGTAGAAGATCTTTATAGATTAGAATAGATATCATAGAGAAAACACTGATTTCTAGTTAATGATCTATATATTTAATAATCTAAATATTTTCTAAGTGGGACCCTTTTAAGATACCTACTGCTATAGTTAAGGGAGTTTTATTCATCTCACATTGACTGGGTCTTTCATATAGCACCACCTCTTTCAATCTTCTTGACAAGAACAGTTCAATGTCACTCTATTATTGTACAGTGCCATTGCTTAGGATTGAAACTTAAAGGGTTCGAGAGTCGCTTCAGTGTCCAAATCGTTGGCATTATAATTTGCAAGGAATTCCCTGCATTGGAAAGCTCTATAGAGTGCCGGACTGCTTTCATCAACCAATGGTGGCGCAGGCTCTATGATGCTGTCCATGGAAGGATTGAGGAAAGTTGCAACCGAGGTTCGTGGAACACTTGAATTAGTCGCAGCTTGGTGTTCAGCACTCCTTAACCTTCCATTGCTGATAATCTACATCAGATCAAATCATTGAAGAAGGCTTCATTTTTTAAACTAATTATAATCGAAATTGGTGTTAAATATGTGCTAGGATGGATAGTAGAGACATACCTGTAGTTGGAGACCTACATTCACCACAAATGCATTGGAAAGAGGCTCAAGAAAAATCCATTTCCCATCCTTAAATACTTGAAGGCCATTTTCATTCCCTTGAAGAAGGAGGGTGATGATATTGGGATCACTATGTTTAGGTAAGCCCAAGGTTAAATTTGGGGCCGGGCATGGCGGGTAATGATTAATGGCTATTGTCTGAACTCGACTTAGTTCATCACTGAAATACCTCAATTCAAGTCCCAATCCTTCACTTATCAGCTCCAAAAGCTTTAAACCCAACTTTCTAACCTCGATTGAGTATGTCCCAACCACCTCTCTGGAGATAGAAAAAAAAAAACTCATTTTAATTAGCTTTACACAAATTTTTTTCTTTGTAGCAGATTAACAAATTGACAGGAAGTCTAGATTTGATTAATTAAGAATAAAAGTTATTTTTAATCAAGAAAAATAGATAAGGTAATAAAAATAATAATATAAGAAATTCAAAAAATTCAAACTAAAAGAAAGAAAGAATACAGTATCACTGAATGAGTCAGCTCAAGCTTATTCTCTGATTAACTCATCCACTATATATAAACCC
>JAOXJP010235436.1:0-10014 GCA_025762735.1 Platanus orientalis | reverse complement strand
GGGTTAAAGTATGCAACTACAATTGGTTTAATTCATTAGAGTCCTTAAACATTAAAGACATTCAAATATTGTGGAAATTAAGATTAGACTAGGCAAACAAAGAAACTCAAATGTTATGGCAACTCTACTTCCTATAAAACATATCAAAGATTTGCAGTAACATGGAGAAGAGAAAATGAAGTAAGCCTAGAGGTGAGAGTGTTCTCCCCCAAATCTTCAAATACTTATGAATTATTTTTTTTTTCTCTATCACAAAGTTCTTTATATATCCTTCTATCTTGTCATAACAAGGGGTTTAATGGACACTCTCCTTGACTCTTCACAAGCACTAGAATCTGGGTCACTTCACCTGAGCAATACTTTGACTGCATGAACCACACTGATGACCACCAATCAATACAGTACTTGCAGCCAACCAAAAAAGGCTAACATTTATTGGCTTTTTTAGTACGCAAATAAGCAACATGATCAGATATCCTATCCTATCAGACAATCGTAGGATAGGATGCCAATAAATACATAGATCATTGGACCACCACAGTAATAATGACTTAAAAGGGGAATGGAAGCCAGAACCTAGACAAGAAGTTACAAAAATGTAGACCTTATCAAGGAGTTGGAAGTTATGTTTCGTAGCAGCAATAATGAATATATGATCAAGAAGCATAGAACCATAACATCTTGGGTATTTCCTTGCAATGTAGAGGAGGAAAAGAACACGCTGAAGTCTTAGTTCTAATCTTACAAAAAACAATATCAGAATTAACTAAAACGACAACCTAGAGTTCCACAAGTCTATATGCAGAATTTGGCTAATCGGCTACTGAATAAAAGCAAACAACTCTATGGTTTCAAGTATCAGCTATCAAAACCAGTCAGCTAGCACTCGATCAAAAACCAATCCAAAATAATTTCAAATAATAATAATGATAATAGTACTAAAAGTAATTGTAGTAGTGGTGCTGGTGCTGGTGCTGGTGCTGGAGCTGGTGGTAGTAGCAGTAGTGGTAGAAGACTCTAAACTTAAGAATTTCCTAAGCTAGCTCCAATAATAATAAGAAATAACTAAACACACTTTCTTAAGTTTAGTAATATTACTGGGACTCCTTTATAGAGAAAATATCAGATAAAATTAGTAATCTTATCATAGGTGTAAATAAAGATACTTTGACCAAAACTATCAAACCATATCCATATTGCACAATCTCATTCAAGTTTGAAAGATAATCCACCAAGCTCAAAGTTAAGCATTTAAACAATTTTTGATTCAGAAACTATCAAATCTTTTTCTTTCTTCTTTAGTGTCCTAATTGTGCTGATAAGAAGTATGGTGTACCGTAGGTGTAAAGAGGATTGGGACACCTATACACTCCCACAGCAGCAGCATCAACAAAACCAAGAATTTGCTGATAGTCAAAGAAAAATATGCCTGAGTAACATTCAATAATAGACAACTCAAATGGCTAAAGTGAAATTCCATAAAAAATTATTATATGTGCAGCCATCTTCCAACCAATATTCAAAGTAAAAAAATAAATAAAATACAGGCAAGATTACCATTTCAGATTGAGTAGTATTTGAATACCTTTACTGACACTGCGTCCAAGGTTGTTGTTTGTACGTAAAGGATCAATAACATTGAAATGTTTGGAAACAAAGGGTTGACCCTGATTTTCTTGGCCACCAGGAAGAACGGAGTATACCGAACTACAATCGTCAAGAAATACTTTGTTGAGTAATAGCTTTCCATTATCCTTTCTTGGAGGTTCCACTGCAGGATATTTCAAACAGAAACTACCGCTCATGAATTGGATGATATTTTCTATTAAGGTAACTCAGTTAGGATATACATTGAAAGGTATATTATGAATCCACAAAACTCCATGCATACCTCTCATATCTGGAAGTGTACTAATGGGTACTGGACCCCAGAGGCTCACACAAAAGTTGTCCCAGTCAAAATTACTGAAGAACTCCAGAAAACGATATAGGACCTGCAGATGCCGAAAAGATCTTCAAGCAGAATGTTCAAATAATATAATTCTTATGAGAAAAAAATTAAAATAATATAACCTGATAAAGATGGAATTATCATACCTCAAGGGGGCCAGCAAAGGAATTGTTGAAGACGTGAAATATGTATAGAACCAATGTCTCAAGAGCATAAGTCGAAATAAGCCCATGATGAGCACCCAATATACGGCTCTCATAGTAACACCAGGCCTTAATCAATATAATGCTGCGTTTGAATAGATGATTTTGATTTATCAAATGATCAACCTATAAGAGCGAAGATTGATTGTTAGCAGAGCATGCAAACAAAAATAGGGTTTATTAATTTGTTTGAAATTTTTTGGAGCCACATGCCCAGAATACCAAATACTCACCTGCTCGAGGAAACAAAGAGTACATAACCCACCAAGCTGGTTGAAAGATATGTCTACAACAATGTTTTCCACAAGACACTTTATTATTTTCACCTGAAAATGGAGGGGAAGAGAGAATAATATTCAGCATACTATAAAGAAACAAAGTATGTATAAAAGATAAGAATACAACATTTTCTACAATATATTTTCACTTGAAATGGAGAGAAATAGAAGATAAATGCAGAATACAAGAAATATATATAGAAAGGAGGCAAAGAAAACAAGAAGCGGGACAAATATATATATATATATATATATATTGGTGCATTTGCGAGACACATACTAAGAACCAAGTTACCCCAAGATCCAGAACCAAATAAATCTACTTTACCCAACTTGGATCAACTCTTTCTTTTTGGTGTGTTTGTGAGGCACAATACTAAACCCAAATTAACCCCAAGATCCAGAACTAATTAGATGTACTTTCACCAACTCAGATTGACTCTGAAATTCAAAATGGATCTGAATAAGATTTCAGAAAGGGTCCAAATGGATACAGATTTCAGATCTGACCCACTCCATTTTATGCCCCAATAAGAGCCAAAAATTATCTTTATCACATTGGGATATTTTCCTTTTTAATATAAACAAAATGCATAAAGCCACACACAAGTCATTAAAGGTGAGAGCCCAATGGCTCTATCCTTCATAATCTCAATGACCATTTGGAACACAAGAGAGCTTATTTCTAAATATCCCATTGTTCCTGTGTTCAAAAATAAATAAATATCCCTAGGCCCTTGCTTCCAAAGGCTTTACAAGATAGAGAGAGGGTAAATATCAAACATTAGGTTACCAAAAACTATTCCCCTCCATTGGCAAGTCAACTTTTCAATGGTACAAAAAATGTTCCAAGTCTTAGCTGCTTCACACCGAATGAATACACAGTTGTGTGATTATCCATCTTATTTGCACATAACACACTTTCGAGGGGGAAATGCCTTTGAAGCCCATCACAAGTGTTAATCTTCTTGAGGGCCACCAACCAAGCAAGGGCCAAAATTTTGGAGCGGAATTAGGTATATTCTTATCCCCACAAAAATCACCAAAAGTTTCAAGGACTTTGTTTTAGTCAAGAAAATCAAACAATACTAAGACCAGGGCAGCAAACAAGGATAGATAGAAAATGGGCAAGCTTGATAGCACGCTCCTTAAAAGAAATAATTTTCCCACTTTGGACAAGTACTTACCATTCCAGCCAGCCAACTTCTTTTCCATTATTCAATCACCGGGTTTCAAACTTCCGTTGAGGAAGCTTTAGCACCCATTGGCAGGCATAAGTACAAGGAAGGTATTACACATCACAACCTAGAATAGACGATATCGCTACAATGTTTGGAACCTTGCCCACTGGGATCACCATGGATTTACTTAAATTGACCTTCAATCCCAAAGCCACCTCAAGAATAAACAGGGATGCACCTAAAGGGTTTAAAAGTTTCCAGATCTGCTCCCAATAAAAAGAACAAGTCGTCTGCAAATTGAATAACGGGGACCGAGGGGCGATCCCTCCCCGAAAAGAACCCTTCCAGCATACCTATGGAGGTTGCTTTTCAACCAACATGCCAAGGAGCTCTGCCTCATAGATAAAAAGACAAGGGGATAATGAATCCCCCTACCTAAGACCCCGACTACCGCTGAAGAGGCCCTTTGGGGAGCCATTGATCCAAATGGAGAAAGAAGGAGAAGCCACACAAATCTTCATCCAGTTCCTCCATTTTTGGCCAAAACCCATCTCCCGGAGAACACAACCCAAAAAGGACCAACTTGCATGGTATAGGATTTCTTCTTTCAATCTTGCATCAATACACACATTAGCCAGTATGGAACAATCTGTGATCTACCTACCAAACACAAAAGCATTGAGATTCTGATGTGAGCCTTGGGAGAACCTCTCTGAGCCTAAGAGCCAGGACTTTAGACATAATCTTATATAAAGACCCCACTAAGCCAGGACTTTAGACATAATCCCTCCCCTTCAACTCCATTGTTCCAACCTCCTTTGGGATGAGATATGTAAATGTAGCACTTAGGCTTTTACACCGTTGGTCCTTTTCTTGGAACGCTACCAAAGCAGCCATGGCTTCCTTCCATACCACCTTCCAATATTCTTTTAGAAAATTTTATAAGAAATCCATTAGGCCTAAGGGCCTTATCATCAGGCAGGCTGTTTAGAGCAACCAATACTTCTTCCTCTGAGAAAGGACGTTCTAGCCACCCCTGTTGATCCACATTCATCTTATCAAAAGTCACTCCCTCCAATACCAGATGATCAAGAAATGGTTCCGAGAATAGATCCTTGAAATACATTTCAAAGTGCTCCCTTATCATGGAGTCACCAATCACCCTTCATTTTCGATATGCCCATCGAGATCCTCTCGCCAGGCTGTGATCGCGACTCTCTCCTTCAGGAACTATATACAGGCTCTGCCTCTTCTCCATGGTCCTCTGATTGTTGCGCTATACTTTCCACCTCCATCATCGTCAAATCAAGTCTAGAGCATCCAGATCGAAACCCTCCTGCATGAATCTTTTTCCCCTTCCCTTTTGGCTCAAGTATTGCCGGCTCCTTGCTAGGAACAAACTCGACTTCACGTATTACAGTGCCTTTCGTTCTATTCTCCGCATCCATCCCATGTAGGTAATCCTTAAGGGTCTTCTTCACCTCAACTCTTTATCGACAAGGTAATTAGGTGTTTTAGTAGGGTCAAGAGTTAAAACAGGGGGATCCACACGGGCTCGTCGACAGCCTCTTTCCTTTCTTGTTTTAGAGGTGTTTTGTTTTAGAAATTATGTTAAGTAGGTATTGCTAAAGGTTTAGAGTTTCTAATTTTGGAAACTTCTATACTTTAATGTATTGGGTCTATATAATGAGGGGTCGACATGTATTGGAGCATTGAAAATTATTTGAATAAAAGTTTGTGTTTTGAACCCCACGATTGAGCTTTTCTCTCCCCTCTTCTTTATTGTCGACTTTCCCTCTCTTTCCCTTTTCTCTCAACCCCACAAACCCTATTCCTCTTCTCTCTTCATCTCCATCAACCCCCCACTTCTCTCCTCCTTATTCTTTATTTCTTTCTTTCTTTCTTTCTTTATATTCTTCTCCTCTTAGAATACTTTTGTATAAAACATGTTGGCAGTCCATACGTTTGGGCTGATTCAGCTTGAAGATGTCAAAGGCTGTTGGAAGACTTGGTATTGCAGACTTGCTTCCACACTGATTTTCTGGAGCTATACCTAGTTAGATCACCACTTCTAAATACAAGTAAAGAGAGTTTTATATTCTCAGGTTCTATTCCTAAATCTTCTTTATTCTTAAGAACTTTTTTAATATTTTCTGAAAAACAAATCTCTGATATCTGATTTCTATTCTTAGTTGTTGTCCCTCTTAAACTGAAAATTCTGGGTATCATTCCCCTGAAAATCGCCCCATCATATACCCCTTATTTTATTGCTTTTTCTTTGGGGTTTTGTTACCCCACGTGTACCCTACCAAAACCCCAACATTCCACTTGAATCCCCTTTGTCCTTCTCCCTTTCTTCTTCCTAAAATCAACAGTAGTTCAGGGTTTACTCCATTAAAGTGTGTTTGGAATGAATTTTTTATGATTTGATAAATCAAACCTTGTCAAAAATTGATGAAATTTTGACCATAAGACCATCACCTAGCTAAATGGCATTACTCCATTAAATGTCATTTGAGCCCTTCCCTGACCCGCCAACATGCTCCATAATGAACTGACAAGGATACTGGTCACCAAGAGCACTAATGCGTCAAGCCCAACTTGAGAAACCCACAAGTTCCTTCCTTGCATTGCCACAATGTCTGTCCCGCCTGTAAGGTCCCTCATGTCATTGTTGCCTAAGGAAACGACTAGTCAGCTACATTGGCATGCATGCCATGGCATCAAAGCGCATCTCAAACAAACATGAAACTCATAAGCTCTGCATGTAGCACTGAAGGCCGAGTACGTTGACAGCACATCCTCAAACTGCCACTCGATAGTCCACCAACAACCATGGCACCTTATGAGAGCACCATGACATTCAACACAAGACGACACCCCATGCCTTGCCTTGTTACCGAAGTGGCTTCAACCAAGCATGCCAAGTACCAGGACAAGGCACACCCTAGCACAATGGCCACGAGATAGCTCAATTGCTCACCAACGTATAGTGCATGCTATTAGTACCCACATAGGCAGGCTCTGGCCTAAGCCACATACGTAGTGCCACCTATGTCGGGGCCCCAAGCACTGTCCCTAAGGGGGAACCCTAAGAAAATCCTCCAAGAAGCCTAGAGTCTCCCCCAACCCATATTAGGGATGCCTTGCAGTTTAAGCTCATGCGGGTTCGGATCATGTCACATGGCACACAATCCATCGTGCCATCCATGCCTTGACATGCCTCCTACTCATGCTAAGGGTCTAGTGCTTTTGAGCACCCACCCAGCCACCCTTCCTAAGGTGTACACTAAGCCTTTTCACACATTGCCAGAAGGGAACATCAGGACCCCTTAAATTCATACTGACCTATTTATGAGTTTTTCATCACACACTATTTACGGAACTACCACTATGCTAACGCCCAAGGCTATTCGTGCAAATGCACACACCAAAAGACTTGTCCATGACATCCTCCCCCTCTTGTCTGGTTAAAGCCCTCGCCAACATAACACCAAGTGCTCACATTCGGCTTACACACCCGTCCCTTGTGCCTCGATTACTCCAATCATTGCCCAATACCACAATGAACTCAACTTAGAAACTCTATACACTGCTTACCTTTTGACCGATCTTAGTCTTCAAGGCACTTCTCATGTCGTCGTGCGTGCTCCATTGCACACAAGTCCACACATGGATCCTTGCTTAACCCAACAAATAACATATTTGCATTGACTCTTAAGACATCTACGGCTTTAGACTACTCTGAACACAGCTCAACCAACGAACAAACCCGACCCAAGCTCCACTTTGCCCTAAAAAAAAGCCCAATTTTGCCTTACACCCAAGGCACGATCCTCTAACTGCTTCGTCCATATGCGCCCTATCACTTACCTCTTGCAAACCAAGCTTGTAACTCCATCCATCAAGTCATGGATCTCTCCTCCGAGAGCTTCAATCCATGCACCTCTCCAGGTGTGGCTTACAAACTAACCGCAACAGAATGTTGCATAGATCCTTCCATTGACCTGAACCCTGTGAACTCATCTCATCTTAACTCACCCGTGCCAAACTGTCATTGATTTTGACACGTGAGCTTCTACACAATCCCATTCCTGAACATCACCTCACAAGCCCAACCAAGCTACATCCCAGATGTTCCACAGTTAACAACCCTATCGGTTACTCAAAACCGCCCTAACACAGTCCATCATGCATTGCCTCCTCCGAGGACTTCCCATACTGATCAGCTTCCAAACTTGATACACAATCTTCTAGATACCAAATCGATCGACTTCTCAAATTCATCACTCTTACAAATTGTCAACATGACCATCAACCCACATTGACTTACACTCACTTCAACATGTAGCTCTTCTGACCTTTGTTGCCTTGAAACTTAATCCGTCGATCTCCCCAATCATGTGGCCAAAATCCTCACCAATGTTCGAAACCACTTTTGCCAATTGCTTAGACTTTCATACCTCACACATGAGGTCTCATGATCTCGCTTTGACAACGTCCTTCACCCTGTGTGGCATACTAACCCGGATCAGTATAAATCCTGACATTGAGCCAACCAAGATAACAAAGCCCACACATGAACTCTGCCCACACTAATACCTCGAATAAACGACATTAGTCATGGCGCGACCACCACAGTGCCCCTATTGTCATTTTCTTGAATACCATGACTTAAGTGTTCCCCCACTTAAGCACACAACATAACTCTCGACTTCCCCGAACATCATTAACGTCCAGTTCAACCATCCTCTTGTGTTGCCCCTCCAGTACCTAGACACTCGCATGTCTTTACCTCAAGAAGGCATCCATCGATTTTACCAATTTTCCTTCAATTGATTAAAGGTCTTCCATAGCTTCCCACAAGTTATCTTATATAGCCACCCTAATACATCGGTTCATTGCACATTCACCCAGAGTAAGCACTGTCATTTCCCGCTCTAGTCTTTCACCTGTATCACCCTTATACCTCGACACACTGCCTTCATTCTAAGCCAACACTATGTTACTCTAGCACCTCAATATCCTATGCCTTCATTGCGAGTGAACTATCCGTTCAAATTCTCACATCTTTTCATTGTCTCGCTCTAGTACCTGAGCACACTTGCCTTCACCATGAGCAGACCCTTGAACTTTGTCTAGTGCCACTTTAATTCCTTGACAACCCATGTCTTCACCCCAAGTGAACAACCATTCAAATTCTTAAACTGGCATGCCGCCACAAAGCCATCTCCTTCACACCACCGTGCCTTTTCCCTTGTGCCACAACACATTTCATATGTTGTCATGACATGAACCCAATACCACATGGCAGCCCATTCCTTTGGACGTACATGGCACACATGCCATTCAACATCACTTGTTGACATGCCTTTAAATTACTCTACCAAACCATCAAGACGTTCCTTTGTAAGTATATTTCCGAATGTAACCCACTTGCTTCAATGTTGTCCGTCACGTTAAAGACTTCTTCACTTGTGTTGTCGACATCATCTCGATCATGAGCAAGTCTTGCACCCAACCACATATAGAAGAAGTCAACAGGCTCTGTAGGCAGTAGCCTCCCGTTATTCGGAACAACAACAATCACGTTCAACCTACCAATTGGGCCAACTTGACTAACCTGGCTCCGATACCAATTGTCAAGACTTAATTTTTCTCTCTTTCATAACTATGCGATGCCCTGATCACCACCTAGCCAAGGCTAGCCTACACGCTATTTGAGCCATTCTCTAGTCCATCAACATGTTCCATAATGCACTAACAAGGATAATGCTCACCAAGAGCACTGATGCATCAGGTCCAGCTTGATCAACCCACAAGCTCTTTCCTTACATTGCCATGATGCTCATCCCGCCCATAGGGTCCCTCGTGTAATCGTTGCCAAATTCGATTCATTTAGCAAACATCATTTATAAATGAACCGAATATGAATATACATCCGCTCTGATTAAATATTTGTATTATATATATATATCCACATCAACTATTACAATTTAATAGTTTTATTATAATATAATATTGTTGACCATGTTCACTGAGATAAGATATGCAAAACATATAGTTATAAGAGAAACATGAGTGTTTCGGTAAATACATATGCTTACAACAGGGTCTCTATGTAGATATCATAAAACATCTGTTTTTTTTTTTTTTTTTTTTACAAAAGCCCTAAAGCTCTCGTAAAAGTAAAACTCCACTTTATGAAAATAGAAATAAGAAAGCATTGAAAGGAAAGGGCAAGAGAGAGGAAGAACAGAGGTGAGGGATTTGGGACGTCCCTAACCAAAATGAAACGATTTCTTGTTTCTTCAAAGGATTTTTCCTCCTACTTGATTTATTCAAAGGAATAAGATTCTTCAAAGGCTTTCTCCAAACAGACTAGCGACAAGGATGGTGAG